>PVJD01005491.1:0-114661 GCA_004026545.1 Mormoops blainvillei | reverse complement strand
GCCATGCAGGCTGCCAGGGCACAGCGCGGGTGGCGGGGGGGCTCCAGCTGACCTTGGAAGGGTGCGCAGCGTTCAGCCTGTGAGCAGGGTGGCACTCCGACTTGCCAGGCGGAGGGAGTGGCAGGCTTGAAGCACGAAGGGGTTATGCATGCTCAGCACTCTTGGGTACCTGCTGCAGTGTCTTGTCACCATAGCATGGTGCGTGCACGGGCGAGTGACAGCCTGGGAATGTGGCAGGGAGAGAGAGGCTGAAGGGCCTGCAGGCTGGAGCGCCTGGCCGCTGTCCCGTGGGTCATCCACGGGCTTTCAGGAAGGGAATGAAATGATCAGACACTCACCTAAGAGACTGCTCTGGCAGCGAGAGGGAAGGGGGCCTGAAAGAGTGGAGTCACGGAGTCCGGGTAGAGGCCCTTGGCCTGAGCGGACGATGATGCAGGCGGGGATGGAGGGCAGCGGCTGTGGGAATGAAGAGGCAGCTTGGACCTGACTGCTCTTGTACCTGGAAAACCCATGAAGGGTGGCAGCTGAGCTACAGGTGGGAGGGAGAGGAGGAAGGTGAGGTGTCCTCCCAGATTCCTGGCTAGGGCGAGCGTGTGGACAGCACTGCCGTTCCACTGAAATGGAGAATATGGGCGGAGAGGGGTTTTTATCATGGGGCACCTGATTTTTGAGGATGGCTATGGATAATAAAATTGGTTCGGGCTCTGTAGAGCTTAAAGTAGAATGTCCCAGAGGGGTCCAGCTGGGGCTCCAGGGTGGATTCAGAACCAGAGACGTGGGTCTGGGAGACATCACCATGAAGAAGGCAGCGGAATCCCCAGATGGGTGAGCTCTCCGTGGAGCATGTGTGTGGAGTGAGACGGTAGACACCTGAGCATGGAGTCGGGGCACCCACTGACACTGAAGGGACCCGTAGCTGGAGGAGTCAGGAAGGTAGACCAAGAAGAAGCGTCCGGGAAAGGGGGAGGAGCTGAGGAGACAGTGGCTTCATGGAGACTGAGGGAGGAGAGGGCTTTCCGGGGTCGGGGCGAGATAAAAGGTCAGCTACCTTGGAGAGTCAAGGAGGTAAGGACTGAAGTTTCCATTGAATTGGCAAATAGGGAGCCAGTAGGGGTCTTTGTTAGAAGATTCTGGCACCCTGGAGAAAGGCATGCAATGGCAGGTGTCCAGGAGTGGATGGAGAGGTGAGGACATTTGAGGCAGCATTCAAATTGTGGAGGACACTGAGAGGTCAAGGGGGATCCATTTATTCAGGCTGAGCCGCCTGCCTTTCTGAGCCTGGTTATCCCCACCCATTCAATGGGGGCCATGATAGCACTGCACCGGGGCTGCTGCGAGGATCAAGTGAAATCGTGAGATGATTGTCAACCATCGCTTTCTGGTTTTAGTCCAGTGAAGTTGAGTTTTAGAAAACTCTTTCCCTCCCCTCCAGTCCCCTCCACTCCAGTCCCTTCACCTCCCCTCCCCTCTCCCCTCCCTCTCCCCCACCTTTCTTTTTGCCGCTGCCCAGACACCAAATGAAAAAGCAGTAGTCGGAGAGAACGGAACCACCCAGCTCATCTCCTTTGCCCCTTCTTCACCTGCAAGTGAATTAAGCATCTCGAACTTTTTTATTCATTCGTAGGGCGGCTCCTCAGAAAACTGAGGGCTCAGTTGGTAAAACAGCTACTCCTATGAGTAGAGAGGCCATGAACGTGGACTGAGAGATGCTGCCGCAGATGGAAATCCCCTCTCTGAGCCCTGGCCCTCTCAGAGGCCCTGCAGGGAGCCAGGCGCTGGCCCTTTGGCTTTGCAGGATGGAGGAGAGAGAGCAGATTTCACCCAGTGACTGCGCATGCAATGTGCGGATCTGAGCAGCACAAGGAATTCGGGCTTATCTGCCTTCCAATCCAGTTTTATCCTTCTCAGACAATTTTCTCTGCACTTATACTCTGCTGATCCTATCGCATTGATTCTGACCAGACCCAGCAGAGAAGTCTGGAAATAAAGACGCCCTCCCCCACCAAGAAGTATTTTCTGCACAAATCTCGGCTCCCAGAGCTGGCGCTGACCTGGGCAGAGAGAGTTCTTATAAACTCGGATTTAGAAACAATCTATATTCATATGCTGCCACATGGTTGAACATATCGGGAGGAGCTGGGGTAGAGTGAGCTCTTCTGGGAAGCAGAACTGTCTAAATATATCTTAGATGTTATAGACCAGGTTACCACTAAGGGTCTTTTTTATCCATCTTTTCGGTTTAATGGCGCTTAAGCTCAATATTGTTACCAACCACAAAAAGTTCTTGGAAGAAGCTGTAGCTTTCCATACAGCATGGTTTTGAAATCTTTGATAGTTCTTACATATAAAATGGCTTTATTTTTAAGGCGCGAACTGGAAACAATCACTTAGAGCCCACTTTGCCACCACAGGAGTGAGAAATGTAAACTTTCAATCATTCTTTATCTAATCCAAATGATGTCTGGGATTTGTAGTTGCTAATTCAGGATTTTTCCTAAGATAACATAGGAACTCAAAGGGCTTGAGGTTTTTCTGTGTAATTCCGTCTTAATTAGCGGCGATGAGCGACCGTGCTTTCCCAAGAAACGCTATCATCTTACTCATGGTGGCTGCTTTCTTTAGAGTTGTAATCACTACTTCCCCGTGCCCTGCTCCATCTAACTGGCGGTTTCATGGAGCCATCGGAGACTGACTTATAACGGGTCAGAAACCAACAATGACAACCAAAGTTGTTGAGCTACTGCACCAAATGGTTGTCCAGAAAACGGACAGATGAGTTCAGGCAAACAACTGGGAACCATCATTCTTTAAGAAAAATAATCGGCTACCTGGCTCAGTTGCGTGTCTTTCCGTAGAGGGATGTCTTGATCTTGAACATGGCAGCTGAAGCAGTGTCCTTGAATGTCTTCCCTGTGGTCCCGCTACTGTGAATTAGAGCATCACATCCCAGATGTTAAGGACTGAACTTCGAGGAGGAGACAGAGGTGCAGGCATATCTCTAGCACTAATGAGCATTGTGATCTTGGGCAAGTCACCTCTCTGACTTGGGCTTTATTTTTCTATTGTAAACCAAGAGGGTGAGAATTGGTGGTCTTTAAACCCTTTCCAAGACGGTGAGTCTCTGTGAGGCTGGAGAGAAGCCCCAGGACTTCATGGAGCCCAGTCCCTGTCCCCAAATTCCAGAGGGATCTGTTTCACAGGGATCTGAATGGATTTCTGGCTGAACCAAGAGCCTGAAGCTGTTCCTTTGGCTGCCACCTTACCAGGACTTAGCCAACCGAGGCGTGTCTCCTTGTTTGCCCCTCCAAGGGAAGGTACTGGTAGCCTCTTCTTGGCCGATGAGTCTGTCTTTGGAGTTTGGATCGTAAATAGACTGACCTGATTCTTCCTGTTTCTTAATAAAGCTGTTTACCTTACAGTCCTCGGTGTTTGTAAGCAGAAATAAACTCGGACAAACAAAAGGACAATTGATTTTAGAAGAGCAATTTGGCAAGGAATGTTTGAGAAAATGTACTGCCTTATTTATAAGACTGCGTAAAGTTTTACATGTTAAAAAATACACCATACTGATTAGGATTTCGAGATAATTTGTGGGGAGTTTGTCCCGGGTAGCAAAATAGGAACCCCAGAACCCCAAACGTTTTATTCCTCATTCCTAAAAAAAGCGTTCTCCATCTAAGTTTCCCCCCAAACCTTTTTAGCCCCCTTTGATTTCTCTTTCTTTTTTCTCCTTCAAATGTGTGGATAGGGCCCTAATTATTTAGACCAGTATTTACATATCCCACACCCGTGGCTTGGGTGTAGTAATAACCCCGTAGTTTTTGATACTGTTGTTTATAAAAGAATCAACAAGGTGGATTAAGTTATTATTGGCTTAATTTTTCTTTACCATTAGCCCATGTGGCCCCTTTAAACTATCTCCTTCCTGTGAAACGTGTCTCTCTTATTTCATCTGTAATACTTTATATTTGTATTTTAGCCTAAACACAACTCGGGGAGCACAGATAGGAAAAGCAGAGCTCCATTCGGCCTTGACCTGCCCAGAGCTCATTAGGGCAGTCGAGAAGGGGCGCAGAGCGCCAGGAATGCCATTTATTGCTTCTCATTCTTGCATCCGGATCTCCACGTCCAGGGAGCGCGGATAGAGCGCATAGAGCGTTCTGCAGCCAGGCACCCCCAGCTCAGCGTTTTACCTTCAGCACAACAAACCCTCCCCATGTTCTCATCGATTACATTCTTGGATGCTGCCCCTTACGGCTCCTCTTGTTCTCGTTCCTCGTGTAATTATTGTGAAATTGCCAAGGAGAAGTCTTTCTAACATGCTGCATGTGTGTACTGTGCAGGAACCCTGGAGGAAGCAGACCGATAGGTAATACGGGAGACATCCCATCTCAGTTGCAGACATTGTGAGGCCGAAGCTTTTATTGCAGGTCAAGGCGGCTGATAAAGTGGGCTGTGCAATGAAAGGGCATTCAGCCAGAAGGATGCTGACTGTCTCCGCAGGCTGAGAGTGGAGGAAGGGTTGACAGCTGCAACTCTGCTAATGATGGCTTTACGAGCATTTTTTTGCAGCCAGGGCGGTAAATGTAATACAAAGGGCCACGGTTTTAATACGTCTAACCCGCCTCCCCACTTCCTGTGTGAGGCAGCCTCTCGGGAAGGAAGTGGCTGGTTGTGGCCTTTTCGTGGTGGTCATCGGTGCTAATTTACTTTTTCATGCAGTACTCATGGTTATTAGTGATTCTCTCTATAACGTCTCTTTATGATGGTCAGGAAGGAGCTAACGGGATGATGGAGAGGCTGAGGAGCTGGCCAGGGTCCCCCGGAATACCTGGGGCTCCCGACTACTCTGTCCGATCCTGATAGGATTTCTTTATGCAGATACTTTGCCCTCAGGGAGCTCCCTGACCCTGAACCCTGGTTGCATAGTCATCGTAACTGATTGATTTCATGTTTTGTTTGGTGCCCGTACACCTGGTAGACAGTAATTGTTTGTTAAATATATGGATTCTCTAAGGATTTCTGGCCCTTTGAAAGAAAAAAATCCTCCTTTCCACTGCTGTGTAATGAAAACGTCACTGGGGGTGAAAGAAGGGGGTGAAGGAAGGGGGCGCTGGCGGTCCATGGGGCAGTAGGAGGCGATGCTTGGGTTAGTTCCCGGGAGTGACACAATGCCGTCCTGCAGACACGCCTCCTGCTCCCCCGAGGAGTGAAATCCCCAGGAATCCAAGCGTGGGCGTGGTCCTGGCCCTTCATGCGGGAGGGTGTCGGTCTCGGCACTGATGGGTCGGCTAGCTTGGAGGTCCTGGAATTCCTTGTGAGTTGATGTCCTTGTTTTTGCTCAGTGTTACGCAGTTATAGTCACTTTTAGTCTTGCAGGATAGCGGACGGTGGGGATGCCCTCTGGGTGCTTAGAATGGGGTCCCAGGCCTTCCAAGGAGGAAGTGTATTATCACTGGTTGGAGCTCAGCTGAGAGGGAGAGCGTGAGGCTGCGTATGCAGACGGTGCCGCTCAGGTTGAATGTCTCCTGTTGTCCCAGAAGCGATACTGCATGGCAGATATAGCTCTGCCTCGGTGACTTGGTGAGATGGTGACATAGGATCCTATCCAGGATGGAGGAGGGTCTGGAGTAATAAAGGAATAGCTCTCCTTGTAAAGGCTTGGAGCTACCCCAGAGTTTGAAGTGAGAGGAGAAATACAGCCATCTGGTTTTGCGTCCTTCAGGGCAGGGCAGTGAGGAAGCAGGTTGGTTTGGCCATGGACGTCCCTGGGGTCGTGCTAGTTCTGAAAAGAAATGGCACAGAGTTCATGGCTCTGGCTAAGAGCATCCTTTAGTATCTCCTTGGTAGGATCAGGGACTTCCCAGACCCCCTTTATCATTCTTACATAGGGCAAAATTCAATTTATTATGTCAATTTAAATGAATGCCATTAATTTTTAACATCGTTCATCACCTTTACTCCTGGAGACCTCAGAATATCCTTTTTAGTCATTAGCATTTCATAAGCATAGAACAGGAGGAGGCTTCGAGGTTAGGCGGCACTGCATTTCTTTCGTGATTAAAAGTGTAGCTTCTGGAGCCAGACCTTCCAGGTTTGCTTCTTTGGTCCCCCATTTATCAGCTCTGTGCACCGGGAGGAGGACTTACTGCTTTCTGTCTCGGTGTCCTCACTTGTCTAGTGGCGTGAATGATAATTGCTTCGTAGGCGTGTTTTGTGTGGCACATAGTAGGCGTTCATTAACTGTTAGTATCTAAACTGCCATCTTAGAGAAAAGTAAAAAGTTATGTATCTTGATGGTGCCCTCCTCACTCCAAGATTCATTCAACACAATTAACATTCAGTTCATTCATTTTTTTATTCTCTCATTATCAGTTTCTCTAGTTATCTACCTGTTCATCTGCCTGTCCAACATTTCTTGGTCTTTACCATCTAGGAACGTGGTCTCCGGACTTGGCGCTGGGGAGAGAAAGACGGGTAACACATAGCTCTGCCCCAACCTGCTGGGTGGGGTGGGTGCGGAAACAACGTGCTGAGTGCAGTTAGGGGCACACGGGGGAGCAACCTCCCCTGCTTCAGGACGTCATCATTGCCACTTCTTTGTCAAGGCACCACTTAAGGAATGTAGGTCATAGCTAGAGAGGGAGCGGGATGAGATGGTTTCTTAGAAGTGGTGACGCTGAGTTGAGTCTAATAAGGTGAGTAGGGATTGGCGAGTGGAGGCCTTTCCGGGAACTCTCACCAACAGAGAACAGAAACAACCTTGAGGGTCTGCGCAACCCCTGAGAAATGTGGCATTACCAGACACCAGCTGTCCAGGGAGGGGAGCCCACCGCGCTGCCTCCACAAGATGTTCAATGACATAAGACTTGGACACTCGCTTGAACAAATGCTGATGCTTGTGGTATATTGAGATAGCAATACAACACCCATGTTCCTGACAACATTAGTTACCGTAGCCCAGGGTGGAAGCAATACTAGTGCCCCGCCGTGGATAAATGGATAAACAAAACGTGGTGGCTGCCCACCATGGAGTGGGCAGCCCTGAAAAGGGAGGAAATTCTGACACGTGCTACAGCGTGGGTGAACCTTGAGGACGTTATGCTAAGTGAAAGAAGCCGGACACAAAAGGACAAATACTGTACTATTCCACGCGTAGGGGGTACCTGGAGTTGTCCAATTCACGGAGACAGAGTGGAGACAGAATGATGTAGAATGGCAGTTGCCGGGGGCTGGGGCACGGGGAACCGAGAGCTATTGTTTCGTGAGTGAAGAGATTGGGAAGAAGGAAACAGCGCTGGACGTGGACAGTGGTGATGGTGGCACAACAATGGGCCTGTACTCAGTGCTTCTGAACTGAGCACATGAAAACGGTCGAAACCATCAGTTTCATGTTATGCATATTTTAACACGCATGCACACACACGTACACACATACACAGATAGCAATCCAAGCTGTCACAAAATAGTGTTCTAAGGCAAGAGAGATCCCCGAGGATTGTCCGACCAGGGAAGATTTCACCCAGTAATGGCCCATGGAGGGTAGCTGTGATATTTGTCGATCTAACTACCAGATACATCGAAGCATGTTTTGTGTAGTATCACACTTAATCCTCACAGCTGCCCTATAGCTTGGGAAGCTTGCTGTCCCCATGTTGCTGATGAGAAAACTCAGCCAGGTGGGGTACCTGGACCACCATCCTTTCCTCCTTCCTCTCACTCCCACTCATCCCCTGAGAAGCCTGGCTTTGGCCTTGGCCTTTGGTTTTGGTTGGCTCCTCCCTCCACACTCGCCGTGGGTCAGCGTGTGTCACAGGCACAACTCACGTTACTCTGCTCTGCAGAAACCAGGGCAAAGCAGCTGTTTCATTGGTGCTCGTACTAGTTCGGAAAGTTTACCAGGGGCAGACATCGTCGCCGAATAAACACATTAAGCTGACGGATAGATCTTTGTGAGGGCAGTGCGTTAAATGGTTCCTTGAATAACAGTTACTAATATGTTATGATAATTACATCGCACATTTTGCAGTAAACTAGAAAAAATGACTTGTTAGCGCTTGGGAAAGTGACAGCAGTATTTTCAATGGTGGAGTAACTTTATAAATTTGGCACTGCATTTTGTATGTCTTGCTTTTTTGGAGGTAGACCAAAGGGACTCTTTTAAAGATCAGGTAAGCTGACACCAGCTTGTATTTATATAGCTGCTCCCACCAGGGTCCTGTACTGGGTCTTTGCTGCTTTTTTTTCCTTCTTTCTCTCAGCATCCCTTTATGGAACGTCATGGCTGGATACAGGGATGTCTGTCTCAACTTCATTTAAGAGGCAAAAAGAAGGAAAGAAGGATAGAGAGATCAAGAGGCTTTTTTCCCCCTTCCTATTCCATAATTATTTATATAGCATCCTGCCTGTGCTGATCACTTTTCTAGGCCCTGGACCCTCGATCAAGGTCACCAGCGAGCTCAGGTCAGCGCCTAAGACCCCGCCTGCTGTTTTCTGGAGCAGGGCTGCTCTGAGCTTGTAAGATTTTAGGGGCGATTGAAACACCTGACTTTTTACGGGTGTCTGATGCTGGGCCAAGGGAATTCACCAGAGCATAACACACCCAAGGGCTCCGTCCCCAGACAAGGTGCCATGAAACCATGGAAGTCCCAGGCCCTGCTGGTAGAGCCTCCTGCAGACCATTCTTATGGACTCTGGCTAATTTGGGTTTCTTCGGGGGACCACTGCTTGTCCCTTGCTGCCTTCCCTGGTTGAGATTTCCCACAAAGCTGGAACAGCGGCTTTTATCTTAAGCGAGATCATAGATGGTACAGTAACTGCTTTCAGATGCTGCTGTCGGGGCCCAGATTCAGTATGGTGGCCCAGAGGTGAAAGGCGACATATTCCATTACAGCGCGGAGCCAGTCAGCCCCCAGATTCCAGTGCATTTCAGCAGAGAAAGAAGGAAGGATAGGGTGACACACATGCTAGATAGCAGCTAGAAATAGGTAAGGAAAAATGTAAGAGTGGAGCTTCAGTTTCTACAGATATTTTTGTAACCTATGTTCGTGTTAATACAAAAATACCGATGATGTCATCCAATATTCCTGGAATGGAGGTTGCACATGACTAAAACCTATGTGCGAATTATGTGAACATGGGTAGTGAGTATACACACACACACGCACGTGTGTATATATACACATACATATTTATATAACAAAGTGCTCGGTTGAGATCCAGTCTTTTTCCCCTTCCCTGCCGGTTTTGAGGAAGGATGAAATCTTAGTCGTATCATGTAGCACCACCGAAATGAGTGCAGGTCTGAAACAAGACTCTTAGAAGGTTGACACTCAGTTCCTTTCTAGGTCCCAGGGCCCAGTATTCAGCCCCACTCACGCTGGGTGGGGGGCCGGCCGCCTGTACCATGGGCATGGTTATGTTGGGTGACTCAGCTGAGGCAGTGACGTGAATATGGAGACTCAGAACAGGGCACTTGGGAGAGGGAAGGGACAAATGCCAGCTGAGGTCAGGTTTCTATTGGCTGAGAGCCTTCAAGTTTCTGTCACATGAAGATTTTATTTTTTAGCTTTTTTTGAATAGTTCATTTTTTACTGCATTTTTTCCATTACCATTTATCCCCCATTATGTAAAGATTTGAAAAACCAACCAACCAACCAAAACAGGTACAAAAAAATGAGAAGATGCAAGTTTGTGGCAAGGTGTAGAAAGTCAGAGTCCAGCCTTGATTTAAGAATACCAAAGAAGCCAAAATCTGAGTTCTAAGATCTCTTTTATTGTGTTAATGTTTCCTGAAAAGCCTGTTTTTATTTGTTCTGTTCCTAATTGTTTCCTCTTCCTGTCTGTAGTTAAAAGGGAAGAGCCACAAGCCTAGGAGAATTGCTTTATTTAGCTGTGAAATTTTATTCTGAGAAATTTTACCTCAGTGTTTATTCCCTGTGAGACACTGACATTATTTTTCAAAAAAAAATTTTGTTTGGAGAGACATAGTTTCAGCTATATGGAGGTTATACCAGAATTCACTAGTGGGCAGCAAATCATATTCCACGCACGGGGACCAGAGGAATTCAGGAAAATGCGTCTTTGGGTCAATCATGGGATTTTTATTTCCTTCTTTATCTGCACCCCAGATGCCAACTGGGATGCCCCCACCCTGTTTCCCTGTGTTTGCTGTAGCTGGGCCTGTCCCCAGGCACCGAAACCTCCCAGACCGGGCGTAGTCTGCACCTACCCCTGTTCGCTCCCTTGGTTAAACTGCACACCCTTGACTGGCAGACTGGCAGTTGAAGGCATAGAAGGTCTGCAAGATGCTAAGGGTCCTGACAGGCGTGTAACATGCCATATGTAAGCTGCTCCCCCCAAGACGCTTCTCCTCTGAAGACACCAGACAGACATGCCATCTAGGTCAGCTCTTTCACGCTCAATGGAAGGGCTCAGGGACAACTGGTGGATCACCTCCTCCTCGGACCTGCGCCTTCAACTGGAGAGGAAGGGTGGGACGGCAGGGGATGGTCCTCTGAATTTCAGCTGATGCTTCCCATGACCTTTGTAGGTAGCATTTACTTATGAGTAGAACCTGGCGCGATGCACTTAACTCTCCGGTGCTTTTTGGAATAGGTGGTTTGCAGAGAGCTCTGCAGGCCGTTGGCCATCACTTGGGCACAGACGCACAGAGGTGTGACCAGCTTCCCTGTTTCTTAAACAAAGACAACGCTGTCTTTATTGATCCCTAATTCCCTTGAACAGAATACACCGTCTGAATAAAAGAGCAGGGTTAAATAACCCTATTTAGAGTTCTTTGGGGGAGTGGATAATGGAGCGTCAAACTTTTGGAGAAGCTGGGCTCTTGTGGGTGCGTTTTAGCATGACAGTGCAGATGGTGACACTGATGAATGGCCATCCGGGCAGCCAGGAAAGCCTGTTTCAGGGAGCCGGGGACTTCCTGGCACCTCGTCTGAATGCCGTCTCTGCGGAGCCCGCCTTTCCCTGACTCGCTGCGAAGCGAGGGCCTGGGATTCATGGCCGCGTGGTTTTGATTTTACTTGTCTGGGTGTGTGTGTCTCCTCCTGGCCGCCTGGTGATGGATGATGGCGGTGGCAGTTTGGGTCTGTTTCTGATTAGTAAAATGACCCTTCAAGTGAGGCTAAGAGAAAAATGCACTCCTGAACCCCCTGGAACCCTGGTTTTTCCTATTGCAGGTTTAATGGCCTTAGGTCCTGGGTTTCAGCTGAGAAAATGAAAGACACAGAGTGTGTGTGTGCGTGTTGGGGGGTGGGGGGGTGATTGTGGCTTTTTGTTTGGAGAGAAGGTAGAGGGGTTACATTAAGAGCTGGTGCAGGGATGGACTGGGATTGGCTTCCCCTCAGAGGGGAAGAACTGAAGGTAGAGGGCTGGCTGGTGTGCTGCACGGAGGGCTTCTGTGGCCGCCGGTGACATGAAAGGGCCAGGCACTTCCCCATATGCCCGAGCAGAGGATATACTGTCCCTTAGGAGAAGGCCACATGGAGGTCACATCTCAGCAGCACCGCCCTGTGTCAGCAGAAAGGCCTGGACCTCAGACCAGCCCTAAGCCTGGAGCTGCTTATCCAAGTGATTCTAGAACATTCAGGACATATTTAGAGCACCTGCTATGTGCTGGGAACTGCGTTAGGAGCTCAGAACTTTCAGGTGCAACCAAATATCCGAGTGTGACCTGGGGGCTGTCGCCATGCGTTTGGGGTTGTGTTTTAAAATAATAGGTGTGCTGCCCCGAAGCCTTTGCTTTCTGTCCAATGCTTGTTTCTGTCCTTGCAGTGACCAGATTCCTGGGCTGTCCCTTTATCAGCAGCCCCTTGGGGGTCTTTAGTCTAAATTTTCCTTCTTGAATTGTGGTAAAATGCACATAACGTAAAAGCGACCTTTACCATTTTAAGCGGGTCTGTGGCATTAAGGGCATTCACGTGTCTGCAGCCGTCACCACCATCCGTCTCCAGAACTTTCTCATCTTCCCAAAGTGAAACTCTGTCCCCATTAAACAACAATTCCCTCTTCCCCCCTCTCTGCTCTAAGTTATTTTGAAATAAAATAGTGTTTGAAATACTCCAAAGAAAGCTCAAAGGAGAAAGCCCCAAATGACCTCATTAAATTACTTCATTCACCTGTTCATTCCTCAGACATCTATTAAGCTCCTAATGTGTGGCACTTTGTATCACGCTGCAGACTCAAAACCAAAGGAGACCCAGACTTTGGTCTCCAGAGGTTTACCAACTCGTAGACGAGGCAAGTGCGTCGGTAAACAAGTCCCCAACTGGGTTACAAAGGCCACGGGGCAAGCGTGGAGGGGGCTGTGGGGGTAGACCCTCCACGTGAGCCTTGATGGACAAGCAGGTGTTTCCCTTGACCACGAGGGCGGGGAGGGCCTTCAAAAGGGCGGCAGCTGTGGGAGCAAAGGCCTGGAAGCACCTGGGCCCAGCGTAGGTGGGTGGGTGGGTGCGTGCGTACGTGCGTGCGTGCATGCAGCGCGGAGGGCGGGCCCGCCAGGGGAGCGCGAGGTGCAAGGTTGCAGACCTGGCTCAGGGCCGACTGCGTCCAGCGGACCAGATCCTCGCTCAGGGACAGCCCCGGGCAGACACGTGGAGGACCTCTGGCGGGAGGCACGACCGGCTGGAGACAGGCAAGAGACTCTTCTGATACTTTTACAGGAATGTCTTGCCTTCGGAAGCATTTGGTGTCCCTGGAACTTGGGTTTCCCTAGGAAGTGTTTTGAGGATGCCAGAGTCGCCCCATTCCCAAGTGTGGGAGGCACTCGCGTCTCTCTCCTTGGCTTACATATTGCACTTGAGATGCCGTGTGGCCGAGTGAGGGCTACCGTAGTCACTTGAAAAATGGTTGAAATTGCTCCTGCTGCCCCTGAGCGCTGTGTGAGTTTTTCTGCCCGAAGTAGGCGGGCAGTTCACGGGCCGGGGTCACTGTGGAACTGGTAAGAGAGGGAGGAGGAGGAAGAAGCAAATCCCAGACACAGTCAAACACGTGTTCGTGGCCAGACCCGACTTTGGGGTCCTTCTGGAGTCCCTGAGCCGCTTCCCGGGATTCCCTGCTGTGGGGAGACCGGGTTGGGGTGGGCCCCCTGCCTCGCCTCCCCGAGCCCGGCCCGTCGGGCACGAGAGGCCTGAGAGCAGCCGCGGTATTGTGCGGGAGAGGAATTTGCCAGAGTTCTCAGGATCTTTCCACAGTGGCTTTTCCTCTTTATCTCTTTCACACACCAATCCAAACCCTTTCTTTCCCCTTTAAATCACTTTTGTGCCGTTTAACCTCTTTACCCTGATTTCTCTCCCTTCTTTCTTGCTCCTTTCATAGTAGTTTCCCGCTAATGGATCACCTGGCTAAGATTGCCCCCGGCTTTGTGAGAGCAGCCATTAGCGCGCCCCCAGAGGAGGCGGGCGGCCTTGGCCTTGGCGTGCAGGATGGAGGGGCGGGACTCCTTTCATTCCAAAGTAGGTTATCGATTAGCACGGATGCCAATTTACTACATAGGCTCTCCCAACCCCTCTTGATCTCATTATGGTGTAAATTTTCAAGATTGTATCACATGAGCTCAGGAGGACTCAGGAGAGAAAAATGTAGCAATGAAAGAAAAAACAAAAACCAGCCACAAGAAAAGGAATATTTCTTTTATTACATTATAACCCAGATAAAAATAAACATGGCTCCACCTGGCTCCGTTCTGGAAGGAAACCGTGGGGGAGGGTGTGTGTGTGGAGGTGAGTTGGTTAAAAGCGTGGTGACACCCAGCAACAGGTTTTAAAGCGCTTTCTGGTTTCGCTTTCTTTTGATTTTTTTTTTTTTTTTAAGGATTGATTTCCTTGGGAGATGAGGGTTTTAGGGAAAAGAGGAGACTGTTTTCATATTTGCCATGGCAAATCCTTCTAGTCTCAGCTTTGTGAGAGAGAGAGGAAGGAGACGGGACCGCGGGGACGGGAACGCGGCGACAGAGGCCCCGGCCCCGGCCCGGCCCCACGGCTCCACCAGCTGGCTGCTGCTCATTTTGAACATCTGTGTGTTGATCCTTGTGTGGAGAGTTTCAGGGGTGTCCGACCCATGGCCCAGGATGGCTGTGAATGCGGTCCAGCACAAAATTGTAAATTCACTTAAAACATTGTGAGGTTTTTTTCCCTTTCTTTCTGTAATTACATGTCTCAGTGTATTTAACATGTGGCCCAAGGCAACTCTTCTTCCAGTGTGGCCCAGAAGCACCAAAAGGTTGGACACCCCTGGTAGGCCAAACTGTTGGACAAATAAGAATGGGAAATCATTCTTTTTTGTTCTTTTAAAAAGACAGCTTTATTGAGACACAGTTGACATGTCATACAATTCACCTTAAATGTATAATTCACTGGGTTTTAATATATTCCCAGAATTTTACGGCCATTATCTAATTTTAGAACACTTCCGCCACCCCCGAAAGAAACGTTGTGCCAATTAGGTGTCACAACCCATCCCCCTTACTTCCCAGCTGTAGGAAACCGCTGATCTACTTTCTGTGTCTATAGATGTGCCTGTTCTGGACACTTCATATACGTGCAATTGTACACTGTATGGTCTTTTGTGATGGCTTCTTTCAGTAGGGACAGTGTTTTCAAGGCTCACCGTGGTGGAGCACGGACCTGAGCCTCATTCGGTTTTGTTGGCAGAAAGGATTCCATTGTGTGGCTACGCTCATGGCATGTATCCGCTCATCAGTGGCTGGCTGTGTGAGTGAGTTCCAGTTTTTTTGCCATTACGACAAACGTTGTTATGAACATTTGCGTATCAATCTTTGTGTGGATGTGGCTTTTCATTTCTCACGGGTAGATATCTAGCGGTGGAATTGCCAGCTTATGTGGTAACTCAACGTGTAACGTCTTGAGAAACTTCCAAACTGTTTTCTAAAGTGTCTGCACCCTTCACATTTCCAGCAGCAGTAGATGATTTCTTTCTATACATCCTCACCGATAGTTGCTGTTGTCTCTATGGTTCTGGTGGATGTGAAGTGATATCACCTGGTGGATTTGATTTGCATTTCATTAATGTGGCTGGGCATCTTTCCATTGGCCTATTGACCATTTACATGTTTTCTTTGGAGAAATGGCAAGTCAAATCTTTTGTCCATTTTTTAATCGTGCTTTGCTATTGTTACTGAACTTGTAAGAGTCCTTTATATACCCTGGATATAAGTCCCTTATTAGGTATGTGATTGGCCAGTTGTTTTTTTCCTGATCTGTGAGTTATCTTTTCACTTTCTTAATGATGTTTGAAGCACAAAAGTTTTATTTTTGGTGAAATCGAACTTATTAATTTTTCTTTTATTGCCTTGCTTTTTGTGTCACATCTAAGAAGTCGTTGCCTAACCCAAGATCATGAAGATTTATTCTTAAATATTCTTCCAAGAGTTTTATAGTTGTAGCTCTAACTTAGGTCTCAGATCCAGTTTGAGCAACGATCATTCACTTTTCCTGCAGTAAAAAATTTTCCCAGACTCATTCAGGTTTCAACAAGATGGATTTAGAATTCCACTGTGGATTTTCTTTTCTGCTCTTTATTTTTTAACAAAACATACAGAGTGGCCATTACATGCTGGGTAGAGTCAAGATTCCAGAGATTGACGTGAGAGTTGGCACATGGACAGGCAGGGGTTGGAGATCCTGCCAAAATCTCTAACACATCATCGGCGGGGTGGGGGACCTGTCACACAGCAACTTGGAGGGGGGAGATGGACTCCAGGACTTTGGCACTAAGCAGAAGAAAGCTTGGCCTCTCGACCGGCATCAGGGTGACAAAACAAACGAGCCATCAGAGGGAGTCCTGGTGGCATGGCACAATTAAGTCATTGTGGCAGCAGGGCAGTCCGCCAAGCGACCTGTCAGAGGGCAGACAGTGATCAGGTTTTGCTGGGGTGCTGTCATGTAGTATTTGATGAAGCTGTTTCTCCGCTTTTGCTTTCAGTGGGGTTTTTATCCCTATCTCTCACTCTCCTGCAAAAGGCATAGGAACTTTTTTAAACTTTTACCTTTGGGTTCCCTTCCACGGCCCCCAGGGATCAGACATAACTTTGGGGAAGTGGGAGACGGTGAGATGCTGGCTTATTTTTATCCCCAAACCAAGACTAGTAACATAAGGTAGAAGTTGCTAGATGCAGTGACCTCATAGGATGTTTCCTCTTGAGGCATAATCGCAAAAGCAAATTGAGTGGTAGTCTGTCAAGATGAACTTCAGTTCTTTTAACTTGAGCTCCGGGCGGGGTCTCAGAGCGCTTTGGGCACATTGCCAGAAACAGCTTAGCTCTACAGCAGAGTGAGTGATAATGGAGGGGGGATTGTGGGCTGGCCTTCAGGGCTGATCTTGGCGTTGGTACGTACACATGTGACTCACCATTTGCACACACGCAAGTACACATAGTTTCCAGGGAAGCTGGTTCACATTTAATGTTCTTTCATCCACCATTTGATTTGAAAATCTTGGGGGGAAAGCATTGAAAATCAAATGTATTGATCTCTCCTACGTAAAAACAAGGAAAGAGCCAATCTTTAAAACTCTGAGTTTATGCAACAAATTAAATCTGGACCAGCAGTTCTCATCATGAAATGATTTATCCAAGGTTAACCTTGAGAGAGTAGTTTCTCCTTGGTGCCATGGAAATGGGCTTTTCAAGGATTCTTTCATTACACGTGGAGCTGCACCTGCAGCTTCTGTCTCCCAGGGAGCAGAGCCTGTGTAGTGAGTGGCGGGGTGATTTTTTTTTTTTTTTTTTTTTTTTTAAGCAAATGCGGCTGTTTGGTTTCTTCCTCCTAAACCTGAGAGGCTTGGTATAAGTTTATTACTGCTGCTGCAGCAGATAGAGATGTATTAGTGCACGTGTCTCTGGTTCGCACCGGGTCTGTCTGGAGCACTCACTTAAACCTTTCTCTGGGTATTTATGACTCAGTACAATGGGAAACCATATGACTCTAGATTGGAATCTGAGACACTCAAATCCACAGTTAATTTTCAGAGCCAGTTTTTTTTTTTTTTTTGTATTGCTTCTCTGGGATTATGCTAATCATCCCATTCAAATTCAATTCCGCCCACATTTTGAGAGCCTGCTGTGTACTAAGGCGGTAGAGATACTTAATGAGACCTGAAGAATAGTGTAGTGACAGGACAGTCTGGACACTCTGCTGAGACACCAGTGGTGTATCTAAACTAAGTGACTCTAAACATCCGTTCATAGGTGGTTCTTTCATAGTTGTGCAAATGAGGAAACTGAGGCACGCCTGGGGGGGGGGCGGAGTTAAGTAAGTGGAGAGGCCCTTGTTCAAACCCAGTAATCCTATTCCGGAGTCTCCAGCCCTGTACCGAGTTCATTTACAATCTACGTGTGCTTTACGAGGGAATCACCCTGGGCACAGATAGGCCAGGGCTGGCGTCCAGTGAAGCACCTGCCACACCAGTGGCCGAGAGCTTTGGAGCAGGGACGCGGTGAGTCCATTTCTTGCTCAGGGAACCGAGTTTGCGAAATGAGAGAATTACATCTGCAACTCGAAATTTCTTCTTGCTTTTAAATGAGTGTTTATAGTTTTCCATGGGCTTTTGAGAAGAATGCCTGAATAATACTAATATAATTGTTAAAGCATTGCATGCAGGATGCTGGGTAATTTAATTTTTATAGGAAGAGAAATATGGTAGTTCCTCCTGTATTAAGTTTTGATCTCATCCAGCTTCCGTTTCTGCCCCAGTTTAGCTTTGGAGAAGGCCTAATTCCTCATCCTCATGGCAAATGCATTTTTGAAACCTGCCCGGTGCTTAGGAATTGATCTCCAGTTTTATTTGCATGGATTGCGTGCTGCGGGAGACGGCTCTGGGCAGAGAAACTCTTTGAGCATGTCACATGGGGTCAGAGTTGCCCAGGTCTTGGGAAAACAGTGGCACTGTGAAGTCAGTATATGGACACAACAGAATATTTCATTTTTCACTTTTGAAACTGACATTTTAGACTGGGGATGTTAACAGAGCTTAACTGACTCCGATGAAAACCATTGGCCTGGGTCTCCTTATGGCCAGAAAAATAAAGATGCTTGTAATTGAGTATTGGTGTTTTCTCAAAGAGCCAAAATCTGCCCGTAACACTGTAGAAATATTTAGTAATTTCCTCCCTCTGTGTTGTGTGTGTGTGTGTGTGTGTGTGTGTGTGTGTTCAGAGAAAGCTCTAGATTTTAACAATCACCTGGTCATGGTCATTAGATAGTCCAAACATAATATACAAGGCTCCAAGGCATTTAGCATATGGGGAAAAATTAAAAATGACTTGTTATTAAAGGCAGGTGCTTGGAAGGTCTCAATAATTGTTGCTTTTTATGGGCTCTGCTTGGGTTTCATGTAGGAACCAGTGTGATCTGGGGGGCTTTCTTTACAGACTGCCTTTAAAAAGCTACCACCGCATTCCTGGGCAGTTGCATTTGATGTCTGCCCACCACAGGCTTCCTTTCCGTACCTGTAATCTAGGCAGATAATCAGACGTTGCACGTGCCTTTTACTCACGCCAGCTGGAGCTCTAAATTATGCCTATATTTTCCTACTGCTGATTTGGCACCCAGTTTGGTGAGTCTTCCTCTTTCTGCGTGGGAACGACGTCGTCCTTTTGTCCTGCCTCGGTTTCACCATGAATAGAGGGTCTGCAGGGGTGGTGAGCAGCCTGTGCCCACCCGATGTGGCGAGGTGTGCGTGGTGGGCTACAAGTTGTCCAGCTGCACATTGCTTGGATTCCTTAGAAGGCGTGGGTCACATAAACATGAACCTGTGATCTGTGTAGGATTGAGTGTCTGCATTTGCACTTCTTAAATCCTTGCCTTTGATCTTCTCAGGCAGACCTTCAGTGCTGAGGGAGGGAGGTGGCCGTGCAGGGTGCCCTGGGAAGTCCTTGACTTGTCACCTCCTTTATGGGACATGGACGGACTGAAGCCCTTGCCTGGGACCCGAAGTTACCTTCTAGGTCCTTTCAGGGTGTCTTTCCATGGAAGGAGGATCCTGGAGCTACTTCCTTCTAGTGTGCATTGGCCCGGTTTGGGGACCTTATTATTATGGGTACAGATATGACACAGTGATTAGATTCTGTCTTTATGGCAGGACCCCATTTAAAATAAAGCCTTTTGTCCTGGTCGATGAGATTGAACGTATAATGGTCTTTTTGTCTTTTCCCCAGCAGTTTCTCTGTGGCCCAATTTCAGTCCTGTCAACTCCCACTTTGCAGTGATCAGATGTCTGTACCTGCCTCTTTGCCTGGTACCCCAGCCTCCTACCTGGTTTCCCCAAGTCAGTTTTATCTCTCTCCCGATGCTCTACATAGAACGTTTGTTGTGTTTTTCAAGTGTATTTTCAAGTGTAGCTCTTATACTATAACTGATTGGCTCGCAAGCCTTATTGCTCTCCACTGAATGGTGAACTTAGTGTCAAGGCCTCCTACCAGCCTTTCTGAGGTTTATCCCTACACGTGTCCTGGGCTCTAGGCCGATCGTTTTAAACTTTCGCTTGCTCCGGAGTCACTTGGCAAGGCTTGTTAGAGCGTAGACTGCTGGGCCCCACCAGAGTCAGCCTGGGGCAGGCCTGCGAACTTGCATTTCTCACTGGCTCCTTTGAGAACCACGGCTCTAGCGGAACTAGACAGTCGTAGTGTGACAGACCTCAAGTTCTCTCTTGACTTTCTTTTGAGCGCTACCTCCGTCATCCTAATCCTCCCCTCGGGTCATTCTGCCCATCCGAGTCGCACATGGTCCTCAGAGCGTCCCCCAGGGCCACCTTTTCTGGGGAGTGGCTGCCAGTGTCTCCAGGTGGCTGTGCACACTCCCTCCCTGACTGCTCGCGCGTCTGTCGCCTCTCTCACCGGAGCCTCCCGTGCGCTGCGGTTCTATTTCGTCGTTTTCCCCTTCTGTGTGGCAAGCTCTTCGAGAGGCACAAAATGTTGGGAAAACAATTTTTGAGATGAGAAACCTCCTTCTGGGTTCTTCTGTCCTGTATTTAAAGATTCCAGCAAACGCCCTGAGACTCTTCACGGGCAGGGGTTAGACCTTCCCTGCATTCGAATCCCCTGCAGCACCTGACTAACGCCTTGCCCATAGCAGGCCCATGCTAAATATTTGTTGAATGAATAACAGGCTTAAATACTCAAGAGGTTGCAGGCCCGAGAAAGGAGGAGGATTCTCTACAGAACCACCTCACTTCTGTGCCTGTAATCCTCTTATAAACCGTGGGCCTTCTAGGAGAACATTTATTATTTTTAATGAACTGGTGTGTGGCATAGTTTAAACCTATTTATTATCCCTCAACACTTAGCCTTGAATCGCATCCATCAGCCAGGAAGATCAGAGGAGAGGCGGGGCGTCCTTCCTCCCCAGGTTATTACTTTTCCAGAGCAGAAGACTTTGAAGAGGGCGGTGAAGACTGATCTTTTATTTTAGCTCAATGTAATTATAGTAACCCTGTTCTTTAAAATGCACACTCACACTTCAGAAATTGCTTGCGGCCAGTGACGGTGGCTGCGTACCTTCCCATTGGGAAGGTTCGAGAAGCAGGGAAAGGCAAGGGAGAAGAGGTGTATGTTTTTAAGGATTTGTTTCCAGAACTCAATTTTCAAAATTTATAAAAGTAATTAGTGTTCATTGTAAACAATAAAAATAGCACAGAAGTAGATACCTAAGTTAAAGTTTCTCTGAGGAAGTATATTTTTATAATTTAGAGTGATATAGAGATTTTGATGTTTTAATGCCTCAAAAGTAAAGGAAATGATGTTCACAGTATAGACAAGAATGGGCTACAGTGGCATTATCCAGGCTGGGCACTGGACGATTTTTCTGACACCCGCACAGTTATTAGCACTCCTACACGTTCCTGAGTTTCACAGATGTTTCAGCTTCACACATGAGTATTTTCCAGTGGTTTCCAGTCCACTTTTAAGCAGATGCCCTTAATCCAGCTGTGGAAAAGAAAAGGCTAAGGAACGAGGTCCGCCTCCCTTCTGTCCTTCCTTCTCCCAGCAGGTACTCATTGAGGGCTTCCTCTGTGCTGTCTTCCTCAGGCACTGCGCCAGGCACCAGGGAGACAGTGCTGAGCACAGCAGGCCCAGGACCTGCTGCTCGGGAGGCTCCCATCAGGGTAGCAGTCATTGCAGCCAGAGGGCCTGAGTTCGAGTCCCAGGTCAAGCGCTTACTCAGCTTTGTGCCCTCAGACAAGTTACTTGTGGCTCTGGGCCTCAGTTTCTTCATCTGTAAAACTGGTATGATAAATATAGCTACCTCAAAGGTTATTGTTGGGATTAAAATAGCACGTGTAAGATGATTACAGCAGAGACTAGTATTTGGTAAGTACGCAATAAACATTAGTTGTTATTTGCAGTTGGGACGAGGACCAGACATTAAGTAAAGAAGAAAAGTATGAAGTTATAAACTGAGAAGTTTTTTCTAAAAAGATGTATGCAGATGAGGATATTGCTCTGCAGTTCCAATTGGATGGAGCAGGTCTCTGCTCATTGGTTGAAAGTTGACACCGACAATTTTTTTCTATCCTCACCAGAGGACATGCTTATTGATTTTAGAGAGAGGGGAAGGGAGGGAAAGAGTAGGAGGGAAACATCAATCGGTTGCCTCCCACATGTGCCCCGATGGGGGTCTGAACCCATAACCTAGGCGTGTGCTCTGACCGGGAACTGAACCCGTGACCTTTTAGTTCACAGGATGATGCTCCAACCAGCTGGGCCACACAAGTGAGGGCACTGAGATTAGTTCTATAAAGGAACGATGAAGGGTGCTATGAGAGGGTAACAGGGGTTCTCCTTTAGAGTGGGAGTCAAGGAAGCACACCCACAAGGAGCTGATGGTGACAGGAGGCCTGTGCGGTGGGGGGGAGAGTGCGAGCTGAGGCCAGACCCCTCGGGGCCCAAGGGCATCTAGTTCACTTCATTCACGTTAGTGATGAGGCAGTGACAGCCCAGAGGATTCTTGCTTTTTCCAGGTCATAAGACTGGTGACAGAGCCAAAGCAAGACACAAGGGCCCTTGCTCCCAGAAAACCCTTTCTCCTCAAACTTTACCATTTCCAGTTCTTATCTGGTGCAAATCTAAGTGTCCTTAGACCTGGAAGAGTGACTGGTCCTCATACCAAAAGAGGTCAAAGTGTTAGTGAGTATAATACAGCCGCTCCACACGTATGTGCATGTGTCCGCCTGTCCTCCCTCCCTTCCTTCCTTGATGTTGTACGGCTCAGAGGTGTGTGTTGGATGGTAGTGGGTAACTAGCTAAATTAGGGGAGATTTCAGGCTGCTCCTTTGTTTCCAGATCTGATCCATGTGTCTCTCTAGGCATGTCTCCTCCTTCCCTCCCTCCCTCCCAAACACCCATTTACTTGCTCACTCATTTATCCGTGCAGTCCTCCTCAAATATTTATTGAAGAGCAGCTGCAAGTCAGGCATCGGTACAAAGGCAGCTTTGCAAGTCAGCCCACCAAGCCTGGTCTCTACCCTCATAAAGTTTACAGTCTATCAGCATTAAACCCACAGCAGCTGATCAGGGGTCTCCACGTGGTAAGTGCTCTCAATGTGTGTGGGATCCAAGCACGTACGAGGCAGGGTCCTAACCCCACAGGGACGTACAGTCTTGTTGACCCACCAGGCTGTTTCTTTACTTGCTTATTTATTTCTAATTTCCAAGATCGGGGCAGTGAGAGCCCTGCGTCTCATCTCTCTCCTAAATCTCGTCCTCACAGCTGCTCAGCGACACTGTGGCAGCAGCACATGCCAGCCAACGAGGAGCAGAATTTCATGAACCGTTTTTTTGTTTCCCTTCTGGTCTCTTGAGTCTGGTTGATCTTGTCTAGAGCCCTGATAATCTCCTAGACAAAATATTTAAATCTTCTGCGGCTCTAGGGACTTTGAGGAAGCAATATTGTGGCTGAAATCCTAAATATTTCGGAATATAATTAATACAAGTGTTGCTCAGCAGATGCCGTTCACCACACTCTCCACCCCAAGAGAATGGCCGGATCTTTGTATATGGAAATGTACATGGAAACGTCCACGTGGCCTTGTCACTTTCTCCAGCCTCCCAATTCTGTATTCCTTTCCCCTTTGGGGCCACCCCCTGCTTTCCTCCTCCAGTCCCTGGTTGCCTTAATATACATGTATATTTTTGTTTTCATTTGCAGAAAAGGATGAAAAATCATCACTGTCTGGTAGAGGCTGGAATTGTTATTGTTATTTCTTCCAGGGGAACTTGACTTTTCATAGAAATCAACACTTTAATCCAAAGGACTGGATCTCTAATTGTTGAATTTCAAATGTGCACAGGGCCAATTCGGGGTAATGGGATTTCCCCTGCATTTCTGAAATCAGTGCGTACGGTTAGATGCCATACTGGCTGCACGGGTGAGCCTGCAGCCTTGGGGGTGGGGTGGGGGTGAACTGAAGTTCATTGTGCTACCCTGGTTGATGCCCCTGTATTTTTATTTTGTGGAAAAGGTAACTGAGTTTTAAAAATAATGTTTAGTAATCTCACACCCTGTGCCCAGTATCATCCCTACCACAATCCTGAGGAGGCATTTTTGTTTCGTTTTACCCACGAGGCCCCTGAATATTACAGCAGGTAAGGGACCTGCTCAGGGCCACGTGGCTAAGAATTATACCTGCACCTGAGACCTGGGCTGTGGCGCTGGACCCCTGATTGGGTGGCGTTCTGTCTCAGTACCACTGCTGCCAATCCTCCGGACTTTCAAGTTACGGCCAGTTAAACATACAAGCGGGCCAGGTCAGTTTCATTTTGAAATGACATCGTTAGAATGTAGATGATGATATGCTTGAAATAAAACAACCCTGACAACAGGGAAAACACAGTTACCTGCCCCAGGATTTGTTAGAAGAGACAGAGCACAGGTCTTTTTCATGTGAATGAGGGGTCATTATTGGTTCTGAATTCTTGGTATTTCGGGGTTTGTTCCATCTGCTTTCTTTTTATTTTTTTAATTCATTAAATTATTTTTAATAATGTATTGGTTTTAGGGAGGAAGGGAAGAGGGGGGAGAGAGAGAGAGAAACATGGATTTGTTGTTGCGCTTATTTATGCATTCATTGATTAATTCTTGTATGTGCCCTGACCAGAGATCGAACCCACAACCTTGGCGTATCGGGACGACACTCTAGCCAACTGAGCCAGCTGGCCAGGGCCCGTCTGCCTTCTGACCTTCGGCCCTGCCCAGGGCTTCTTCCATGACCACTGGAATTCTGAATCCAGCAAGGCTATTAGCCACCTGGATAATTGCACCTTTATAACTTTTAAGACAACCACCTAGAGGCAAACTACAATAAATGACTTGTAATTCTAGGTCTTAGATCTTTGCTTGAACATAAAACCAGCTTTCCACTTCCTTAGATTCACGACCCGAAGAAATCAAAGCTAACCATTACCAGAAGTCATTATCTGCTATTTGAAGCGTGTTGTAAAATGGGGGCGTGCCTCCTCGTTAGGGGCGAGCGGGGCAAGGGGACCCATTCCTCATTTTGCCAGGCTTCTGTAGGGCTTTTGAGAAACAGGGGCTCATTTTTTACCCCCAGCTACCTTTCACCACAGGGGTGTGATTGTGTCTGAGGCGGCAGCTAGACTTTCTGCTTCCTGCTTATTTCCTGTTGGGGTTTTTGAGGTTGCCCTTGTTTAGGGTGTTGCTGTTTTATAAGCCCACCCGAATATCGAAGGGCAGGAGGCCCATTGGTCTGCTGGCCTTAGGGCATGAGGACGACAGAGCAGCTTTATGTAGGATTGCTAGGCAGGCCATATGGACTCAATTACCCCGTTTTGAACGACGTGGCCGTTTGCACCCCATCCCCCTGCAAGCCCTTGCATGCGGGCGCCACTCACCGTTATGACTAAGACCCGGGAACTCTCGTAGGCAGAGAGCGCGCACTTTAGGTCACTGGGCCCTCGTAGCACTACCCACTGGCTTCACTGCCTTCATTTCTTAAGCATCCCTCCCTTACCCAAATTTGCTCCAAGGAAATGATTGAACTGCATTCTATTTACAGCAGAGTCCACAGGTGAATAGGGTTCAGTGGAAGGAGTGTGGGCTTTGCAGTCTGACCACTCTAAGCCCAAATCCCAGTCTAGCTGTCTGAGCTTGGGAAAGTGACCGGGCTTTTCCGCACCGCAGTCTCTCCATTTGAAAGTGGGTTGAAGTCCCGGGGAAGCTGGCTTTGGTGCCCATAAGAAAGACGGGTAGAGTGACAGCTGCTTCGTACGCGGGCTGCTGTGAGAATGGTTTCTGACACAGAGGTTTCATCCATGTCTGCTGTTTCCCTCCCCCTACTTTTCTCATAGATTTTCACTCAGCAAACATTTATTGATCATCCTATGGTGTTTCAAGATGTTCAACTCTGAATTTTATCTGGGAAAATGCACGGAATCCAAGCTGTTGTAACAGACCACAGGGTAGATGTTTACAGCTGTGTGCCGAACGCACTCCTGGGGCCCCCAGTGACCACACAGCTAGCATCTGCCCACTCTTAACGGTTTTAAGGATTCCCTTACCTGTATTTAATTGAATCAGAAAGTGGACTTTTTATACCCTCTTGTGGCTTCCATGACACGCTTCTTCCTGCCCCCTCTCCGCAGGGCCTCGCTTGCCTCTCCACACCTTGGCTTTCAGCCTCTCCTGTCTTGGCGTCTCTGCTCTTGTCATGTATTCCCGTGACTCTGAAAATGCTCTGGATGCTTTGTGGCCGCATTCATATTCCCACAGCCAGAGCCAAAAAGAAGTCGAGGAGGGTCAGTGCATCCACATGAGCCTCGTGGTCAAGGCGCTCTAGGTGAAGCTTTCCTGGGAACCGATGTCAGGAGGAGCTTCTCGAAGGTAGTGGGGGTCGGGGTCCAGTCTCCAGGCGAGGAGCGCTCCCCTAGTCGTTCGAGCCAGCGCATGGACAGCTTGCAGGAGTCATCAGTTAGCAGACATCTTCACTCAGGCATGTTCTTGTTTATTTCCCATCTTCTGCGGTCAGTGTCATGCCAGGCTCGGGTACCAGCAAAACAGGGAAGCAATGGGTGGGTACTGGGAGGGGGGTCCCAGGAGGGGCCCGGGAGAGACCTCAGGGCTAGGAAGAAGGGGCAAACAGAAGCCACAGTGGAACTCCACGGGTGATACTCATTCGCATCTGAACTATTCCAGCCGGAGCCCTAGTAGCAGTACGATTTGGAACGTCACCCCGGGAACCACACTAATTTGAAATCGTGGTGAAATGCATCTTTTGTGCTGCAGGCAGCTCTTAAATTCCTCTCCCGGCTCTGTCTCAAACTCCAAGCAAATTTCCCCTTAAAATTTTAAGTTTTTGTCTTTTTCTTGCAGAGAACTTTATTTGCCGAGGTATTTCTTAATTGTTCATTAACAGCCCTGACTGGGGCTGTAAAAGGGAGTCAGAGTATTTGTTTAGCATCCTCTGTAAATTCAGGCCTCTTGAGTGCCTTCCAGCACACAAAGCCCCTAATCCACGGTTTCTGTGCACGCCAGGGTACCACACGCTCTTAGAAGGGCCGTTACTGTAGCTTCTTATTTTTGCAAGTGCAGTTTATCCTACGCACAGTATACCAGAATTATTTCTGTAATTTATCATGGTTATTATCATTAAGATGTGTGGAAAGTATACTAATTCCTGTTCCTATAGGATGCGACAACTAAGGCACAGAAATAATCTGACTTATTTAGCCTTCTCCTGAGAATCTAGGGGAGCCTTTGTCGGGTGGCTCGGTTGGCTGGAGCAGTGTCCTGTACACCAAAAGCTGGTGGGTTTGGTCCCTGGTTGGAACACATACAGAAGGGAACCAATTGATCTCTCTCTCTCTCTCTCTCTCTCTCTCTCTCTCTCTCTCTCTTTCTCATTGATCTCCCCCTCCCTTCCCCTCCCCTCCCTCTCCCTCCCCCTCCCCCTCTCTCACATTGATGTTTCTCTCTCCCTTCCTCTCGCTAAAATCAATAAACATGTCCTCGCGTGAGGACAAATAAAAAATGTAAGTATCTTAGTTTAGAAAAAGTTTTAAGGGAGAAATTAAAATATCTTTATGCTTACAAAAGTTTATATATATGCGTGCGTGCGCGTGTGTGTGTATATATATGTGTGTGTGTGTATATATATATATATATATATATTTATATAAATATAAAATCTCCACTATAGAGAATGTGGAAAATAGAGAAAGAAGCCAAGGATATAAAAGTCAACACAGAGACCACAGGATTTAGAGTCTGGGTGACTTCGACCGGCTGGCGCAGCCATGTCCGAATCGGCGCGGTGGCATTTCAGTGGTGTGGCTGTGCTCTGGAGGCTGCAGCCTGTTTGCCAGAAGCAGCAGCTGTGGCCTGAGGCCTGGCGTAGCGCTGGCCCAGAGCACAGCATTGCTGAGTGAACAAATGAATGAAAGACAGAACGTGTGGAATTAAGGCGGGACTCACCATAGGAAACGTAGAGTTTCTGGGGCGCCACGTCGAATGAAGCCATAGGATGGTCTGTGTCCCCAAGGGTTTGGGAGCTTTTCTCTCCTCTGTGCTAAGTTAGTAGTTTTGACTTTCCACTCCCCGCCTTCCCACAGTTCTTCCAAACACACACATACTCATCCATTTTGAACACTGTCATCCTTTTAGGTAAAGAAAAGTGCATTTCCATCATGCACTAGTCATTTCCACACCAGGTGCAGACACTGTTGGGTCTGCTGAGAAATGCGAAACAAAAAGGAGATATGGTGGCCCCAGCTGGGTAGCTAAGTTGGTTAGAGCATCGTCCTGATATGCCAAGGTTGTGGGTTCAGTCCCTCGTCAGGACACTTGCCAAGATTCAACCAATAAATGCATAAATAAGCGGAACAACAAATTGATGTTTCTCCCTCTTTGCCTTTCTCTCTCTCTGAAATAATCAATAAAAAGGAGCTTTAGCCGGAAAACTGCCATGGGGGACTCTCGTAGGTTTCCTTTCAGCAGGCTCCTTTTCTGAACAGATAATTCTCTGTTAGCTAAGGCAGGGCCCCTGACGTTGGAGCTTCCTCGTCTCTCCTCACCTCTGTGCCAGGGACCTTTTTTGGCAATTGAAACCAAAACGATAACTTGGCAGCGGGACTCGACTTGGCTAGGGGTAAAATAACCAATGATTGCACAAAATTGCAGAAAACAATTTTGAGTTTTATTAATGAGGTGCTCTGAACAACGCCTTTCAGCCCGTCGCCCCACTTCAGAGTGAACTCACTGGGGTTCCTGCGCGGAGGCTCCCATTTATCTTCCCCCATTGACAGCACCAGGCCTGTATTCTGTAATTGACACAAGCTGGTCATTTTCAGGGGTGGTGCTTCCTCTAAGGATATAAAATAAACAGACTTCTTGGCCGGGTGCGCTGGTTGAGCCTCATCCAGGGGACGGTTGGCTGCCGTTGCTGGAGCTTGTTTTCTTTCCTGGGGAGCTGTGACCCCGGCACAGAGTCCTCAGGTCAGGGAAGTCGGGGAGGAGGCTGGGGGAGGTGAGGGAACATCTCTGAAACATGCTCTGTCTTTTCCTTTCATTCGCTTCCTCCCACCCAGGGTCCCGCATCTCCAGGTTGAGCTACCGTTAGGGTACACAGCAAGGTTTTGAGGGGGGGGTACGGGTCTCAGAGGCAAGGTGGGGTGAGGACTTGTTTGTATGGCCATAGACATCATTTCCCAGAGTCACCTCTCAACATAGGATGTGTGGTACCTTGGCCAGGTGGCTCAGTTGGTTGGGGCATCGTCTCATACATCAAAAGGTTGTGGGTTCGATTCCCGGTCAGGGCACGTGCCTAGGTTGAGAGTTCCATCCTTGGTCAAGACATGTAGGGGAGACGACAGATAGAAATTTCTCTCTCTCTCTCTCTTTCCCCCTTCTCTCCCTCTCTCTCTCCCTCTCTTGCTCATTCTTTCTTACTTTCTCTCTAACATCAATAAATGTAACCTTAGGTGAGGATTAAAAAATATGTACCATATTTTGCTGTGTGTAATCTGCACTTTTTTGCCCAAATTTTTGAGGGAAAAGTAAGAATGCATTGTACATGAGTACGATGATTACATACTGTGGGTATAATGATCCCATGTATGATGGGCACAGAAATGTGACCACAGGCTGCAGGGAGGCCCTGGGGGCATTGAACTGCATGTTTAATGTAAGGATGGGACCTGATTCACTGGTCATGAGGGCTTTTTTTTTTTTTTTAAAGGTTTTTGAATGTCAGGTCATATAGTCACCCGCAGAGCTTTGTGGCAGACGGAAGGCGAGGTGCGGTGGCCCCATCTGGTCCTCGGGCCGCTCTCAGGGTATGCCAGGAGCCCAGGAAGGAAGGGACCTGCCAAGTCACGTCTTGAATGAAGGCCCAATATTCCGTTGCTTGGGGCAGTTTACTTCCTTTCTCAGCAGAGGTCAGCGCGATCCCAGTTCAGTTCTTTTTTTAAATTCTTAACCCAAGGATATATATTATATATTTATTGATTTTTATAGAGAGAGGAAGGGTGGGGTGGGGGGAGAGGGAAACATTGGTGTGAGAAACATCAGTCGGTTGCCTCCCATATGCACCCTGACTGGAGATCGAACCCACAACCTAGGTATGTGCAGTCTTTTCGTGTACGGGGCGATGCCCTGAACAACCGAGCCACGTGGCCAGGGCTTGCTTCAGTTCTGAGGGTCCAGAATCTGATGACTGATGGTTAGGCCACCATCGAAACAGGGTGATAAGAGCATCTGCAGAGGGGACTGTCACCCAGGGAGGAAAAGCTGGACTCGCACAGCCGGGGAGCCCCAAGCCTCCCTGGGTGCGTACATGAGATCACTGGTCGCTCAGTCCCTGAGTGGGGTGCTTGGCAGGCTGCGGAGCCGGGACACAGGGTGGTTTCCAAACCCCTCTCAGGTGCTTCCGTTGGCTGCAGGACCCAGGCTGTTCTGGAGTGGTCACGTCTGTAGCTTCTTCCTCAGAGACCTTTCCTTGCAGAAGGCCTAGTTGCCTCCCCACAGCACCCCCCACCCCGCCCCATCTTTCCCCACTGGTGGTGTTCAGCTGTCCTCGGGTTACCACAGCCTGGTTTGTATTTCAAGACCAAAAATATACCCTGCAGAAATATGGCAGTTCTCAAGCTCACACCCAGAGAGTGTGGGTCCGGGCTTTGCGTTTTCTCGCTGTGATGACTTGCGAAGGGAAAGCCCAGCCAAGTGTTGCTAAACGCAGCATTCCCTTGTGAAGGAAAAGACCCAGCTCCCAGCCCCGCAGGGTCTGGCCTGGCTGGGCGTGGGCTGGGAGCTGCCGCCACAGGGTCCCTGGAGCTCTGTCTGAGCCCCTGTGTGGCCCGAGGCTTCCCCACTGAGCGATGCAGAAGGAGGTCTCTGCTGAGGAGGAGCGAAAGATCCGCCCTCTGCAGGGGTGGTGCCTTGTCTTCTCCATCCCCACTGCAGCTGCCCAGCTTTCTGCCTTTGATGGGGCCCAGAGTCATCTGGCTTTGGAGGCCGGTTTTGAAAACCCAAGGCAACCGGAAGGTGTAGCCATCACGGGAGGAGGGCGTGGACGTCGGCTTGCTCCTGGACTCCCATGTTAGGTCTGCACTGGGGCCCTTCTCTGTGTCCCTGCTCAGGGACCTCTCCTCTGCCGAAGTGTCCCATGTGAGGGCGTGTTTTATTCCTTAGACCAGACTGTGGAGACGGGTGGCTCATTATATCGTTCGCCATGCTCCTCTGCAGGAGCTCATGATAATTTTTTTATAAAGCATCTTCTTCTTTCTTTACTTACAGACAAAGAACTTTCTAGCAGGAGCCATTTAGTTCTGTCCTAGGTACAATTTTTTTTCTGTTTCTCAGAAAGTGCAGCCTGACTTGTGCTGTCACGCACTTCTGTTTTCCATTCAGTGCACCCCCTGAAGTGGGCTACTATGGCTGTTCCTCGTGGCGGGGGGACCCGGGCCTGAGGCCGGGGGACCGGTGAGAGGCGATGCGCCCCACGCCACCGCAGACTGGGGGCTGGAGGACGGCCACACGCCTTGGCTGTGCTCCGCAGACCCTGCTCTTTGCTGCCCCTCCCAGACAGCACAGCCTGTTTCTGGGGGCACGTGGGAGATGGGCGTGGCATCCGGTTCACTACTTGGGATATTACATCGGAAGCACTTCCTCAACATCCCGTTTGGGGAAGAAGCATATCGTTCACCTACATTTTAAAGACTGGGAGTCGAAGGCCTAGAGAGATGCAGTGACTTGCTTGCGATAAAATAGAACGTGGTGGAGCTGGGACTTGAGATCCGTGACCTTGAGGGGCACCGGGACACCCTGTCGCCTCTCCATCCCTGCTTTTCTCTTGTGATGGGTACAAACCCTTGAGGTTCCTTTTTAGGCTCGGCTCTGGTCCCAGCAATCCCACGGCCCTCTCCCATTCTTCCCACTCTTGACAAATAGGTTGCAAGTCCTGGAGTGAGTTTAGAGGGGAAAACTCAGGCAGCTTTTCTCCGCCCTCGCCTTGCTGGGGCGCAGCCTTGCCCCCCACCCTCCCGGGGGAGTGGGGCTCATCTTTCCCTGTGAGCAGCAGCCCAGCCGGCCAGATCCAGCTGCCCTGCTGGTGCGAGTCCAGAGTTTGCCCCTGGTTTTGGTGCCTCGGTCTGTATACCTGGCGTAACTTCGCGTGAAGTCATCTAAGAGGAGTCGCTCGGCGCAGGGCCCAGCTGCCCTACTTTACCTTGTTGCTGTTCCTCGCGGGCCGTTCTTTATGGAGCACCAGCCACGTAATGAGCACTTAACAGCCACGAGTTGCATAAAATTACTCCACAGCTGGCATTTTTCATGACTGTAATTACGAAGGGTCCCAGCCGTCATGTATGGGTGTTTTCCCCGGAGCTAACGCTGGCTGAGAAGGTAACCCAGTTAGTTTAAAGCTCAAGGTAATAGCATGAACACCGTGTCAGGTGCGTTGACTGATACCCTTTAAACTCAGTGTGATTTTCCAAGATGGCGGCGCAGGGGTTGGGGGCGGCCTTCCGGTGGCTAGAGCATTATTTTTTTCAATTAACCTAGTTCAGTTTCACTTCCTTTTGGTTCAAAACAATTTAGGTCGATCTCAGATTTTTAAGAAAGAACCTCTGGAGGGGAAGGAAATTAACAAGGCCCTAACGGGCTTGGTTACCACAGTGAACCCCAAACATGGACTCTCAGGCTGGCCGGGGCCTGGGGAAGGGCGGTAATGACCATGGCAGGCCGTTCCTTACGGGGAGGCCCTGGTGGGAGCACCCTCTTTTTTCACTTGCCACCTAGTTGAAAAACATCGTGTGCTGCAGCACCTACTGAGGGGTTTCCCGTTCCTCAGGCTCTTTCCTAGTAGAAGAGGGGTCTGCAAGATCTCTGTCCCCAGGCTCCCTGGTAGGGCTTAGGGATGGGAGAGCCGGCCACAGGCAGCCCCAGTGCAGGGCCGAGGAGAAGGGAAGGAAGGGCGGGGGGAGAGGGAAGGGGCCAGGGCAGGAAGACAGAGCCAGAGCGCCTTCTCTGTTAGGAGCAGGGTTGTCACTGCCTGGACCTGGGGTCGTAATCACCTGCAAAGTCCTTGGCGCCGATCTTCGTCCTCATTAGAGAGCGTTTACGTGGCGTGGACACCGCGGGGCTCTGCGCTGAACCTTTTGATTCTCCCATTCCTCCTTATTTAGGGAACGAGGGGTGCAGTGCCCCGGCTTTAAGACCCACTTGGCCGTGGGGTTTCCTGACTGGGGGTGGCACCTCGAGCCACCTCGAGGTAACCTTGGGGGGGTCATGGCACGTGGATTGCACGTTTTTCCCAAGTTTGCTCCTTTCCCTGCAGTGAGACTCCCACAGTCCTTTGCACCTAGTCCCATGACTTTTTTCCCCCCTGCCAAGGGACCAGAAGCCGAAGTTCTGTTAGTGGGGGAATCTGTTTCACAGGAGGGAAGGACAGATAGATGGGATGTGAACTTCTGACTTTACAGTTTGGTGGAAATCTGATTAAGTGGGAGGCCTCTTTGAGACAGATACTCAGTGTGTGCGGGTCTCAGGTACCCTGGGTTTAACACTGCCCGGGCACACCCAGTGTCTCTAACACTTAGAGCCTCGTGTTCTCGCATGTGCAGTGTTAGGACCACCGGTGCCACAGCAATGCCCACGTCCAGAAAACTGTTACCTCTGCAGTTGATTTGTAGCCTCCAAAAGGCCTGGGCCTTTTCCCGTCTCGAGATCGGTACATCTGCCTGTATTCCTGACAGGTTTTCCCAAACCCGGGCCTGCGGTGGAGCCTAATTACTGCCTCATCGAGTCAGTTTCCAGGGGTTGGAATACAGCGGATGTCCTGTATTAAGGAATGAAAATGCCCATCAGATGCCTCCTTTTTCACCTTCTCTGTACAGGGAAGGAGCTTAAAGAATTTAAAACACAAGCGACCACAAACCCTTTTGGCATTCACACCAGTGCTTACCTGTCATCTGATTCAAAGCAAAGCATGATGCACTCCTGCCTGGTAGAACTCCCAAAACAAGTTGCAGTTGAGCAGGCTGACTAGCAACTAAAAGGAAAATTTCAAAGAAAAACCTTTTCCCACCTATGATGTATTGTATTTTCTCCTATGTTACCCAAATGACTCCATGTCACCAAACTGTCAGATGCTGCCCTGCTTCCAGTTGTCAGACGTTAGATGTCTCTTCTCCAGCCTCCGAGGCCCTGCGGGATAGGGACCTTCGATGTTGGTGCGTATGGGTGTCCTGTAATATTCTGACATGAAAATTAGCAGAGCAAATTAACATTTTAATTTCCTCCACTCTCTGGTTTGATCTTTATTTTACCTTTTTCTTCTTCTGAGTATATGTGACCTTGATGTTTCGTTCTCATTGTTCCACCTTTCTTTTATTCTTTCCTGAAATTATTGACTTTAAACCCTGAGTTCTATTTCCCTAGAAGCTTCCAGGCTCCCCCAGAGTTTGTAATTTGTATCTGTCCTTTTTTCACTCTCAATTTCAAGTGAATGTACAATAAATCAAGAGATATTTTCTAAGTGCCAGTCACGTTCACCCACCGAGGCCGGGAGCTCTAAAAAAAAAAATGCAAAGATGCGTAAGATACAGTCCTGTTCCTAGGAGCTTGTGGCCTAATGGGAGCCTGGGCGGAGACAGCAAATGCACGGATGACTATTGCATCAGACAGAACGTGGTAGGTGCTGCAAGAGAAATGCTGCCGCGCTGGGAGTTCTGACAAGGGGGGCACCGCGTCTGGGGGACTGATTAAGGAAAGGTTCATGAAGGAGGTGACATTGAAACTGGACCGCACTGAGAACTGTTCTTTCCTGGTTGAATGTTTTTCTTTAACTGTTAAGTTTCTCTTCCTTTTTCCAGACTAAAACTCTACCTGGTATTTATACTTGTCTCAGGCAGTGATGAAAGATGTCCCCAGGTTTTAAAAAAATATTTTTAGAGGGGGGAGGGGTAGAAAGAGAGGGAGAGAAGCATCGATCGGCTGCCTTGTATGTGCCCCGACCAGGGACTGAACCTGCAACCCAGGTATGTGCCCTGACCCGGAATTGAATCGGCGACTTTTTGCTTTGTGGGATGACACCCAACCAACTGAGCCACGCTGAGCAGGGCCAGGTTTGATTTATGCTCTGTGCTAGATGGCAGGAATGGCCAGCTAGGTGTCCCAGTGTGACATGATCCAAGGAACCTCACTTCACTGGAATGTTGTGAGGATCTTTGGAAGAATTTTTGCAATGTGGCTTTAGTTCCTGAGAAGAGCAGAGCCCACTAATTATCGAACAGTCCTCTTGGTGACTAGGGGGATGGTGGTGCTTTGTCAGAAAGGACATACCTCTCCTCAGGGCACATGGAGATAGAACGGCGTTCCTTTGCGTTTCTAAAAGGCAGCTGAGGCCCTTTTCTGAGGATTCATTTGTTACTCTGTCCGTCCGTCAACCCATCCCTCCATCCACCCACCCATCCTGTCATTCAATGCATAGCCATTCAGTGTCCGCTCCACGACAGGCATTACGCTCCCTTGGGGACACAAAAGGGAGCTGAACCTGACTCCTGCTCCAGGGAGCGTTATAGTCCTGTGAAGATGTATTTGGGGCCTGGGAGCTGGGCTAGTAGGCAGTGCGTCTTTGCATATCATCTCTGTATTTTTGTGTTTCTTTAGAGACTTGTAGCTAATTTGAAAATGTGCCCTCTACTTTATCATTTAGAACGGTGTCACTTTGGCATGACCTAATCTTTCTCTCAAGACTTCCCGTTTCAGTATTGTAGTTGTATGAGCTGTGGTTGCTTTAAGAGAGATACCTTCTCCTTAAGTTCCCTTTTTATTGGCATGACGTGCTTAAAAATAATAAATAAGGCTCTAAATCACCTCACACTGCATTGATATCTTGTGAAGATAAACCACCGCTTATTCCAGTGAAACTCCTTGGCAAGAACAGGTCTGGCTGTAACAAAGAGAGAAGCAGAGACGGATCTCATGCTCGCTGGCAGGGGAGACTCGGAAGAGACCGACCCCCTCCACCCCACCCTGCTCCCAGCCCGCCCCTAGGAGCACCGGAAGAACAAAAGACAATTCACATCGCAGAATATTTCTTCTGTCACCGCGGCACCAAACTATTAAAAATAAAACTGTCCCTCAAGGCAAAACATTTCATTTCTTTTCCTTTGAATGAGTAACTTGTTTATTAAGATGAACTAAGTGGCTAAATCTAGATTGCACGCAGGCAAGGAGACTTGATTTATTGCAGCCTTTTGGAAAATGTGCTTTATGTTCTCTGGAGTCACTGTGGGATTTTAAATGAAGGAGAACGCGCCTCGTCAGCTGGGGACTGCTGCGTTTGGAACTCGGCGTCAGCTGCCCTGCAGTGCGTCCGTGTGTTCTTTGACCTTTGTTCTTTTGCAGCCTGGGTTTTTTTTTTTGTTTTTTTTTGGACTAACTCAGGGAGTTGAAAGATTTAGCTATGTTTAGTGATCTTCAGGGAAGACTATATTCCTCTCTGAACTGGAGCTATAGTTTTGTTTTTTAACTGTTTAACATGAAAATGTTTTACCTTTGCCTTTGTTCTTATCTGAGACCATATATCACTGCATCCATCATGGTTCTGAGAGTGCTGGGATGCGGGCGTGTCCTGACCCAGCCCAGAGTCACTTCTGCCCACGGGGAAGGTGTTTGGCTCAGCTGGGAGGGCCCCCATTGCTGTCCACTCATCTGGGCAGAGGGACGTTATGTCTAATCCCCCTCTGATTGAGGCCTCATTTGCTCTAAACCGATGGAACATGACAGGAGAAAAGGTGTAAATCATTAAAAAAAAAACCCAGCAACAAAAACCTACTCCTAATTTAATAGCAAAACAGAGGAAACCTTTGTGTTGAGGAGAGATGGTTTTAGTTCTGAAATTTCCTCTTTAAAATTCATACAACGAATGACTCTTACCCTCTTTTTTAGTTGTAATTATTTTATTTTAACACTGCAACACATGCATTATTTCTGACAGGTACTCTCAGGGCACCTCTCGGCCCCCCAAGAATCCCGAGTGGCGGCCTCATCATGGGTGTTAACCCTGTTTATCAGAGGGGGAAATGAGTGCAGAGTGGCTTCGTGACTTGCCCAAGGACACTCGCTCAATAGTAGTGACAGCAGTACCTACCAGTAACTCTTCTCTTCTCTCATTGGGTCGTCATCACCCTGCCCATTAGCTTTGACTGTCATCCGGTTTTACAAATGAGGGTCGGAGGCACAGAGTAAATGAGCTGCTCAGAATTAACCAGATCCTACTTGGGTGACACAGCCTTGCGCCATTTTGCTTTGTCCCTTTTGTATGGTGTCTCTGAAGAGAGCTGACTGTACAGGTATGTCCTGTGCAGCTGGCAGAGGCCATGGCTGGGACCCCTGGAACACTGAGGCTGCGTGTGAGTCCCAGCAGGTCCAGGTCTCTCTGCGTATTTGTGTCACTTGAGTAGGGAAATCAGGCCGCGGGGACAGACTGTATCTGTGCCTTTGCAGAGGGGTGCTTTATGGCCACCTCTGCTGATGGGGGGCCAACCCCTTGGTCTGGTTTGCATGAGGCGAGCAGGCATAGGCATCAGCTGTCGTCCCTGGTGATAACAGAAGGGGACCATGGCCCTTTCTGCTCCCTGCTTACCTTTCTGCCCACCTGAGGGGCAGACAGAGAACAGAGAGGGCGAGGGAGAAAGCAAGAGGGCGTTGAGTGCGGGGGCCTGATGCTCTTCTCCCAGTCTGCCAGGACATCTGCATATCCCCTTTGGAAGGACAAGACCCGGACCGTCCTTTGGCCCGCTCCCAGCCCGGGTGGCCGGGGCTCGCAGTGCTGTCTGGGATGAAGCAGATGGGGCAGCTTAGGGACGGACCCTTTCACTGTGTATGTCACATGGGCCCCGCAGCTCAGAATTTTAATAAATCAGTATGCGTTGTGCCTGCTGGGAGGGAAGGGCTCCGTATTTCCAAACCCGTGAATTAACAGACAGGATGAACCTTTTTAAAAAGGGGAGCTTGGGGCAGAATGAGCCACTAAGAAGTTCTTGGCTCATCGCTGCTGCCTTTCGTGCATCTTGATGAGCTCCTCTGGGCCAGGCCCGAAACCCCGCTCCCGGCTCCTGCTGGCGTTCCCAACTTTGCCGTCGTGGTTCGCATGGGTCCGTCCCAGACTGTGTGTGCCGCAGGGCGGGGGACACTCTGCATCCACGCTGTTTTCCTGGGACGGTGCCCTTTCCTGAGATTTCCTCTCCGTGTCCATCTGAGAGGGGAGGGCTCTGTCCCTGCAGGAGGCACCAAGCACCTGGTGGGGTAAGGAACCAGAGTGCTTGGCTGTGTCTTCTCGGGGTCCACCGTGATGGTTACTGGCCCTGTCAGCTTCCTGACCCGCTGTGATCGGGGGAGAGCAGTGACTCCCAGCAAGCCTTGGGTCTGCCCAGCCAGCTCTCAGAAGGCTTTTGGGGTTCTGGGCAGAGTCCACCTTCTCTTAGTCCTTGGAACGGCTTGGGACAGCCCCGGCACTGGTGTGCTCTGTCAGTAGCCTTCGTTGGAGGCTTCCTGGGCGGGGGGTGGTGGTGGTGAGGACCCAACGGGACCTCTGGCCTTCAGGAGGGCCCTTGCCAGCGTCTTCTCAGGGCGCTCCGGTGTCTTTCCTAGGAGCATGTCCCGTTTGCACTGAGATGCAGCAGCGGGGCGCTTGGGGGCTTTGGGAGCAGAAAGTGGGAGGCACAGGGTGGTGTTTTCCTCCTTGAGAATTGCTTGTCTTCCCCTTGACAGTGTGGATGGATCGTAATAACAACCAGCAGTATAAGTCACACTGACGTCTTTCATAAATATTTACATGCGATTGTCACAGTAACCCTGTGGGGTTTCAAGGTACAAATTATTGTTACTGGATCCGTTTTTATAGAGGCAGGAACCGAGGCTCAGAGATTCAGGGACCAAAGAATCGGAACATGGGGGTCCTCTGTCCTCCCACCCACTGCTCCTTTCGTTTGTCCTCCAGCTTTGGGTTTGGGGGGCCTCGCCCCCCAGCTCAACAGGTAACTCGATGCGTTGGAGTGGAGAGTGGTGGGTGGTGTGGAGCTGGGTGTGGAGTTTCAGCGCAGTCAGTCATCCGTGTTGGCGGCGGGGAGACGGGGATTTCCAGCTGAGCAGCGGGCTGAGGAGAGCTTCCTCTCCTCCTAGTCAGCATCCGAGGGAGTGAGACGCACGACTCCACGATGTTCCAGCACAGTGTGTGCGTGTGCGCGCACACGGTGGGCGAGTTTGAGATATGTTCTTGGAGGCATAAAATACTGTCTCTTGCAAAAAGAGGCTGATATTTTGCAGCTGGTTTGCTTTAACGACCAGCAACACCAACATTGTTTCAGAAAGCCACAGAATTTCCAAACACAGTGGAATTCCAAGAGTGTAGGGTGTGGGTTTTGGGGTCGGGGGTGGGTGTGGACAGGCTTGGGGAGGGAGGATCACAGCCCGAGCCGTTTTGTCCTTCCTGGGTAACAAATTTCACACGGCTCCCCTGTCCTCAATTTTGTCTTTGGGACACTCAAGTTTAAGCCTGGGAAAGAAGGGGATGGGAAGGGACAGACCCAGGGACGAGCAGTAGCCATAAAGCCCTAACGTCAGCCCGAGACAGGCGCATTTGGTGTGACCTTTAATGACTGTCTCCCCATCAGCTGGTATCTGGGGAGGCACCCGCTATCAGTTAAACTGCATTTGTAGAACTACTCTTGTTAATGGGGAAATTACATTTTCTCTCTAGTCTTGAAAACTGTGTAGTCTGTACCCACATTTTCAAAATAGCAACTATAGTCACAGCAGACAGGGAGCTGATGTTGCAACGAGACTTGAGGGGTCGAACCAATGCGAGGGAAGGGAGAAATGAGCGAAACCAAGGGCGGCCACCTGGGAAGCAGTTTCCTTGTCCCTGAAAGCACTCGGCAGCCGTGTAGCGAGCACGGCCCTGGGGCGCCGGGGGTGGCCCGGCCTCCTGTGAAGTTTGAAGGGAAGCAAAACAATTTTTTTCTCCTTCTGCTCCTGCTCTTCCTGCTTCTTACTTTGCATTTCTGTTCACTTTCCACTTGACAAACTCAATAGCTCCATAGCGGAGAGTCAGTTTGGGGGTTTGAGGTCACATCTTAAAATGCCTTTTGTATCCATTGAAGATCAGGAGTCCTGGGTTCTAGGTCTGAGCTAATGTGACTTCAGAATACCTTGGCGTGGTCTGGCGTGTGCACGCGAAGGGCTTGGTGCAAGGCAGAGGTGGCTCGTCGTTCTTCCCAGTTGTGAAGAGCGTGGTTCTAGAGAATATTCTCGGTTCTTTCACCTGTGTGGGAAGAGGCCTGTTGTGATGGTTAAGAAATACTACCTCTGACTTCAGCGAGGGGAGAAAGAACCCCCTAACAAGTGGTGCGGGAATGAACTAGGCTGGACACCAACATATATTCCAGAGGCATTAAATGATTTATTGTAGAAAATAACTAAAAGAACTAGAAGAGAATATAGGCGAATTATTATCTGATCTTAGAGCGGAGCGTTCTCTAAATGGGACGGCAAAGGAAGAACACTCAGTGAACAAGAGTGAGTTACAGATTACACATACACAAGCATATTCCTAGCATCATAACGGCAGAACCTTGAAATAACCCACATGTCTATGGACAGGGAAGTGGAAAACTCTAGAATTTTTCACACAGTGGAATTTTCTGACATGAGACCAAATTAATAACTACAGTGACATGCAGTAATATGTATAAATCTTAACAATATGTTATTAAGAGCAAAAAGATTACCTGCAGCACAGTCATACTTTTAAATTATTTATTTTTACACTGAGGTATAGGGATTGACATATTCGTTTCAGGTATACAACGAAGTGATAGCATTTTGACCCAAATTTTCATATGGAAAAATTATACACATTAAGTGAAATTTATTTGTAGTGTGAACACCTCTACACCCACCAATTTCGCATCACTAACATTTTACCATATTTGATCACATATCCATCCATCCTTCCTGTTAACCCAGCGGCTCTCAACATGGGGTGATGTTACCCTTCCTGGAACTTTGGACAGCGTCTGGAGGCATTTTTGGTTGTCCCAGCCGAAATGCCGCAGGCATCCAGTGGGTGGAACACCCCACACTGCGCAGGACAGCCCCACTACAAAGGATCACCCAGCCCCAAGTTTTAGTGGGGCTGAGGGCCCCCGTGTGAATCTGTCTCATTTCTGATGCGTTTTGAAGAAAGATGGAGATACCCCTGTAGGACGTTGTCATTGCCTCAGAAGGTTCTCCTGTGGCCCTTCCCCAGTCAGACCCTCCATAGCCCCCCATCAAGGCGACCACATCTCCGGCATTTTTTCCACTATAGATAATTTTCGTCTGCTTCAGAATGGCATATAACATCATATGTAATGTCATACACCCTTCCGTGTGAGACTACTTTTGGGGATGTCACTTGGCAGTCCTCGAGGTGTGTTCTGTGGACCTCTGGGAGTATCCCAAACCCGTTCCACATGTCACAGTTAATTTCATCATAATACCGAGTCTTTCCCACCCCGTGTACCATGTCAGCTTTCACACTGACCGTGTAAAGCCAGCGGTGGGCAGAACCGCAGGGGCCTGAGCGCGAATCGAGACAGCGGCACAAACCGTGTGTACTTACCGTGCTCTTCACCTTACCCCTCTAGAAAAGAGAAGCCAGCGTTACTTAAGAATGCCCTGGTGAGGCTGTAAAAATTATTAATCTTACTAAACCTTGGCTCCCGAGTGTGAGCCCTTGTAGCATTGTGTGCGAGGAAACGGGAAGTGCGTAGAGAGTGCCGCCACTGCACGCCGTGGGGCACGATGTCGCCAAAGCACGCGTACGGTTGTTTGAGGCGTGGACTGAACGAGGTGCTTTTCTGATGGAATGTCATTTTTACCTGGAAGAACAAATGAGAAACTGGGGTTATTTAGACTTGAGTGTGTGGCACATAGCGTGAACCTGTCACGCGGAAGGAAATAACTAACAGTGTTTGTTGCTGTTGATAAAACTTCCTAATGAAAATTAGGATTTTGGGAACTTTGTCCCCGTGAGTGTGATAGATTCCCAATATGTAAAGGCTTTTCTGATGAGATTGGTGGTGGTTTTAACAAATGTGGTTTTTAAAATATTGTATAATGACATGCATCAACGTTTGGGACTTCTGCATAACTCGGTGAATCATTTATTCTCCAAATGACCTCTGTGAGATGTTATATCACGTGTAGGTAAGAGTTCCATTCCAAGCACAAACAGACCAATGGATTGTCATGTAACAGAGTATGAAGGTTACTGATACGGTTTCAGGTTCCGCTTTGCAACCAACCTTTTAGTAACGACTGCGTGAGGTTAGGGTTTGTATCAAAGATAAGTAGCCATAATGATCTGAAAAGGCTGTTAAAATACTCCTCTATTGTCCCACTAATCATCTCTGTGAGGCTGAATTTTCTTTATATACCTTAACCACAAAAAAATTACTGCAATAGATTGAATGCAGAAGCAGATACGAAATTTGACCTATATTCCATTAAGCCAAACATAAAAGAGACTGCAAAAAATTTTTTTAAAAAAACCATTCTTGTTCTTTTTTGCCTCAGGAAACTATAATTATTTTTCTCAGAAATATGTTAAAATAATAGCTTTATTTTATTGCATTTAAATGAGTTAATACATATTTTAGAATTTTCTCATTTTAATTTCTATTACTATAAAATATAACCTGCACAAACATAAGCTTTTGCAGGCCCTCCATACTTTAGAGTATAAACTGGTCCTGAGACCAGAAATTTTGAGCACCAGTAACTTTCATGATTCATTTAAGATGCACTGTGTTGGTGTATCAGCGGTTTATTCCTTTTCATTGTGAGGTGTATTCCGTCGCATGGATATGCCACAGCTTTAGTCTCCCATCGATAGACACCCGGCTCTTTCTAGACTTCGGCTGTCGTGAATGAATCCGGCACGTACCTGCATTTTGCTGTGTATGATGCGCACCCCCATCCATGGGCACTCTGCATGGGATTATTATACCCATCATTATACGCATGGTATGTGGTCATTATACCCATGTAGAATGTGCCTCCTTATTTTTCCCTCCAAAATTTGGGCAAAACGCACATTATACACGGCAAAATACGGTACATTCTTGTACAGATCTTTTTGTGAACATGTTTTCATTTCTCTGGGGTAAATATCCAGGTGTCGAATGAGACCCATCATAGCGTAGGTGTATGTATTTGTTGTGTAAGAAACTTCCAGATGGTTTTCTAAAGTAGTTTTACACCCCCACCCCAGAATTACGAAAGTGTAACAGCCTTTCTATAAGGTTCAAACAGTACATCACATAAACACACATGATTTCAGAATTCTTGGAGGAAGTAAGATTGTATAAAAAGGCGAGTAAGGGAGGGATGAGCGCAGGAGTCGAGAGGACAGCGACCTTGGCAGGGGGCGGGGAGATGGGGCAGGGGGCGTTGCTGTGTGTGAGGCCTTGCAAGCTCCGTGAAAGCTGTGCTTTATAAAATAGGGTACCGGGTAGGGGCGCTCCTTCCAGTACAAAACGACCTCCCAGAATGTCAGTGTCTGTGGTAGCAACATGGCCACGGGCTGCATTTTACTGTCCAGTCTCTGCGTGCCTGTCTTCTGAGGCTCTCGAATGCTCCAGAGAGCAGTCTGTGACCTTCTGCCCGGGGGGCTACTGGAGGAAACGTGCTCCAGCTGCTACCGGGCCGCGTCAGAGTCGGGCAAGGAGCCCGTTGACCCTGCCATTTTTGCTTCCTATCGGGAATCAACACTACTTTCTTTTTAAAAAATGTATGTATTGATTATTACTGTTATTATTATTATTATTTTTAGAGAGAAAGATCAATTTGTTCCACTTATTCCGTGCATTCATTGGTTGATTCTTGTATGTACCCTGAACCAGGGATCAAACCCACAGCCTTGGCAAATTGGGATGACGCTCTCGCCCACCGAGCAGCCTGGCCAGGACACCAGCTACTTTCTGTCGGACTTCCCTCCGCCATGTAAATCCTGGCTTTCCTGACTGTGGGTCCCACCCCCCCCCAACCCCCACTTCCAAGTCCTAGGCAGGTGGCTTGGGGCCGGGGAGAGGACTCACTTGACTATGATCAGACATACCCCCACTCCTGGGCCATAAGGGACAGAAGGATTTAAGCCTGAGTTTATTTACCCTTAGCAAAACACAGCTAGCTTGTGTTCTTATTGTTGTTATTATTTTAGGATTCGGGATAAAAAGACCCATAAAAACGAGAGCGTCAGACAGTTTTTTACTGAACAGACATTATGCTGATTTATTTGTGAGTGAAATCTGAACCATATGGTCTAGTTTTTCTTAAAATGCACGAAGGGCTCAGGATTAAGGGAACAGGCACTTGGCAAATTGGTTCTGTGTTTCCCTGAACATGTTGCGTTAGAAAAGTAGAACAAGGGTGCTCAGTGGTCCCATGGTCTCCGAGTGCTTACTGCATGCAGGAACTTGTGCTAGTGATTGATACCCGTTATCTCACTTAATCCTCACAGCAGTCCTAGCGTGTTCCCACGAGGGCTGCCGTAGCCCTGAGCTGGGGCCGTTATTACCTGTAGGAAATGCAGGGAGCATGGGGAAGCTCTGGAATCCAGCCTTTGCTCAAGAAATTGCTGCCAGGGAGGAAACCGAAAACGGGGACAGGAACCTGGGGCCTGCGGAGGAGCTGACCTCGGATTCCTGAGAGCCAGCTGCGCCGCACACTCTCCTTAAGGAGCCCTGCCCAGCGGAGACTGAAGGTCTCTGGACCGTCAGGGGAGAGTGTTCTCTCTCGGCCACAGCTGCCTGGGAATCTCAGCCCTCCGTAGGCCTGTATTCAGGGGCGGTTGGGCTTCTCTTTGAGTTTTGGAAGGAGAAAGGGTGTTGCTGAGTCATGTGCTGCCTGTCATTGTCATGATGTCATTTTCATTCATGGGCTGAAGCTTCTACTTTGCCATCTGGAGGACCTGCCCTCCGCCCGTTAAGGTGGCCTCAGTAAAACCTGCCTATTTATTTATGCTCTTCTTTAAGCACTTCACAGACTTTAGTTTCGTGTCACCAGTTTGTTTGTCAGACTGCATTTTTCAGATTCTTGAAATACGGGCAGTTTGTTCTGAATGAACTGTAGAGAATGGTAGGCTGTGAACTCAGTCAACCCTTAGACTGGGCCAGTTATGTGTTTTGTTGTTGTTGTTTTTTAACATATTCTAAGGAAACTGCCCTTCTAGGACCAGGCGCCATTAGTTTGTATTAGTTTCAGGTGCACAGCATGGTGGTTAGACAGTCACATATTTTATAAAGTGGTCCCCCTGATGTTTCCAGTACCCCCCGGGCACCAGGTGACATTATTTTCAAGATCCGGTGGCTGAGGGACCTGCATTCCTGTTTGAGCTGAGCCTCAGGCAGGTCAGAGAAGAAGGAATTTATTCTCCCGTGGGTCTGAATAAAGACCAACAGGGAGAGCAAATACAAGCACGCATAGTCCGCACCCAAAGGGCAACTGAGGGACCAGGGGCGCTTCAGACTTCAGTTACAGATGAGCGGGAAACTAAACACCCAAAACCGGCAGAGCCAGCCGGCCAGCACCCACTGAGAAGAAGGGGCGCTGTTTGCCAAGATGCTACACTTCGCCGTGCTGAAAGGATTTTAGAACCATCTCGCTGATCTGGGAACATCCGAGTTATTTAAGAATGATGTGGAAATGGCAAGTAACGTCTTTAAAACTTATCATAAAAAGAAAACAGAAAATGAGAATACAATCTTCTCAGCGGAGGAAGAGAGCACTCCTCCTTAAAATAACCACGAAGCAAATGAAAACTATAATAATACCACCTCCAGAAGGAACCGAGTGTCGTTGAGCAAGCATGTGAAGAAATGAAAGAAAGCCTCAAATAGAAATTTGAAACTCTCAGAATAGAAACAAATTAAAAACGGGAAGATGTGAAAGATTGTGATATGCAAGAAAGAAATTGAAGAAAAAGACAAAATCATCTCAGAAATGAAGAGAAAATTACAAGGTGCCCAGTTCAGGTCTACTGAAAATATAATAAAGGATATTGAGAAGAAAAGCAAAACCAGTCCAAACAACAAAAATGAGATAGAGATGAAAAGGATCAGAGAGAGCGAGAGATATATAGAAGACAGGTAAAGAAGATCCAACACACAAATAATCGAAGAAGAAAAAGGCAGGTCAGTGGAATAAAACTAGCTTTTCAAATTACAATTCAAGAATCCTTTCCAGAAAAAAGATGAGAATCTGCATTTTAAGGTTTCTAAATGTACCTGGGAAAATTGACCCAAAATACTTAAATTCTAGGCATATTCTGACAGAGGTTAAGATGGCAAAGAAGGAAGGCTGGCTGGCAAAAATACCAGATCACTTAAAGAAGGAAGAAATTTAGGTTGGCATCAGACTTGTCAATTGCTACATGCAAAACATGACAACAATGGGACAGTGTTTTCAAGAAACTTAAAGTATGAGCCAGGGATTTTGTATTCAGCTAATCCATCCTTCAAATGTCAAGGTTATAGGGGGGAAAAAAGTTTTGATCAGGTAAGAACTCAAAGTCCTGTACCAACAGCGCCTTCCTGAAGAACGTATCTAGAGGATCGGCGTCATCCAACTAAGAATTAACTGGAGACAGTTGGCCAAAAAACTGGTGATTTGAAAAAAACAAGTTACAGTGCTACTTTCCAAGAGGACTTCTGGTTTCTGAGATTAGTTGGATGTAGTCACTCAGAAGATCCGTGCTGAGCAGGTTTGAATATTAAAATAATGGTCCAGGTTGCGGTGGTTTAATCAGATTCAGAATCTCTGGAGAGCAGTAAGGGCATGGCTTTGGAGGTTCTGGACGCCAAGTATTTTGTGAAGCCAGGAGAAGGGAGGGAGTGGGCGCAGTGGCGTTTTGCAGGACACCAGGCACTCACTACCGGTGGAAGACTTTCTGGGAAGAGAAGAAGTAGTTTGAATTTGGAAAATATTATTAAGAGAAGGCACCCAAGGGCACCTAGTTTGTAATTCGTACAAACGTCAAAAATATTTTATGGTATTTAGGAGATACTACTCCTTAATTATAATTTAATTGTTTATATTATGGAGAAAATCTGTGTTTACTCTTACCGCCTTTCGTTATCTAGACTTGGAAAGATCCTGACCTAGATACAGTGGCAAATTCAGGGCATGTGTGATTTCACACTTTTCCTCCTAAGTCACGTTGGATGTTAATGGTTGATCTTGGGAATGATTCTTTTCCATTGAGCCCCAATGAAACCTCAGAATTCTGCCCAGTGTAACACACCAGGCAGCCGTCACGGTTCCATCTGCCTTTGTTTTAAGTCGAGATACATTTGCCGTCCCCGCCCTCATCACAGGTCTGTGGTTTGCTTTGCGCCTTCATCTCGCTTGTGCATGTGGATGCGATTACAGAACCCCGCTGCGGCCAGCATTTGTTAGGCACTTAGTAAACGTCAAGCAGCATTCCAGGCCCTGGACGTAACGAAATGATCAGGACACATTCCCATCCTCCAGGAGGTTCCAAGAGCCCAGAAGGACATGAATGATTCGGTATAATTTGCCTTATTAATGTGTCGCTCTTATGTCCAGCATTGCAGGGGTCGTGAAACATTCTGCTTTGTAGAAAAATCATAGACTCATCTAAACCTCTAGTTCTAGGTGTGGTGAAACATGATGCGTCATTTCTCAAATACGTGAATTTCCTTGCTCTCTTTCCAGGATACCTTGTTTGTTACTCACAGTGGGGTCTGAGGCCTAAAAGCATGACGTCATCTGGGGGCTTAACAATGCGGAGGGCAGAGTCCCAGGCCCTTGTCAGACCTAGTGAAACAGTGTTTGCATTTCGTTGAGAGTCCCAGGGGACTCACATGCACATTAAGTTTGAGGAGCGCTTTGGAGTTTGTTCAGTGAGAGCAAAGATCCACCCTTGACATCTGCCACTTTTCTTTCCCCTTAACCCCCTTTAAAAAAAAAAATCACCCCTTAACCACCCTCAGACATGTACCGCCCATGTCAGCTTCTCCCTTGGCCATAGTTTTCTTATTTGTAGAACAGGGAGAGTATTATAAAATCCGAATATCATTAGTGTCTATCTCGTAGGATGACCGGGCAGATTAACCGAGGTAACGCGTGTGTGGTGTCTGGCACAGTGCCTGGCTCAGTAAATATGTGTTAGATTGTGAATGGCATCAATAATGTTAGTTTAATGGAAAATTGGGGACTGAAAATAGCCATTCAGGACCCTACACTGTTTCTCAGTGGAGGAGCTTTGGAACTCTTGTTTGATGCCTTTCGGTTAACAATAATGTGGTACCTAAAACCATGCCGGCAGGGCTGGGTGGTGTCCACGCTGGTGCTCACGTTCGCGCACATGCACACACACACACGTGTCACTCATGTACCAAGGGCCACAGTCCCGGATAAGCTTGGATGCGGAACTCTGCCTTGTCGAGTGTGACATGGGGACCAGCTAGCTTCCACTGCCGCTTGGCTGCAGCCACTTGTTTCTCGGAGCTAGAGGACCGGGCAGGGGGGTTCTGAGACCACAGTGTTTCCTGGGTCACATGTAGGCAGGCCTGGGCTGGGGACAGCCAGCACTCTGGCGCTTCCGTTTGCAGGTCTAATGTCCTCTAGTGGGCTTGCAGTGCAAAGAGGGCACTGATTATGCAGCTGTGAATCCCCTGGTTCAGCTGAGAGTGGCTGCGTGCATGAGCTCAGCAGGGCAACTCCTTTCCCAGGCCTTCCCACACCAACCTGCTACTAAGTGTTTCTAAGAATGAAAGCGTGGTTGCTCAAAATGCACTGCCCTCCACCAGCCCAGTGTGCCCCTTAGCCCATCCACAGAAGTTAGAGTCTTCCTGAAGAGAGAGGTTTACGTCCCCCACACTCCTGTCTGCAGAAATCACCACTGTCTGTTTGGTCTCCCCACTTTGCCTGCGGGGATGGGGACACCACGGTACCTCTCTTTGCAGAGTTGATTGGGAGCTTTGGATGGCTTTGTGTTGTGGTATTTGAACCAAAGACAACTGGAGCACGGTAGACACAGCCTCCAGCAGTCACTGTGCTAACTGGGAGCCATGTGTGCAGTTCTAAGGCATGTAGGTAAAATACAGGGTTTGTCCTTCATGTAGGGGTTTGAGTAGTTAAGTGGGAAAATGCTTATGGCCTTTCCCAAACCCCACCACTACCACCTTAAGGACAAGGTGTGTTCAGATAAGGAAGTTAAGCATGCGAGTGCTAACTTCATAGCTTGGGTCTGTCATTTACTGTGGGTCTTTGGGCAAGTTAGCCTTGAGCGCATTCAGCCTCAGCTGTTTCCAGCTATAGAAGGGGAATGAGATGTTATCGACGTCATAGGCTTGCTGAAAGGAGAGGATGTTACATGTGAAACGCCTTAGCACAGTGCCCGGAACATAACTAACTGCTGCTCGGTAATCGTTGTTATGGGAACTATTTGTCATCTGAAAGGACTCGAAACTTTCAAATAAGTTCCTTTATAAGTCTGTATGTTAATCAGTTCCGAATTCAATTTGTTTCATAAATTAGAGGTTTGGTGTAATGAGTTTCCTTAAAAAGAGTTTTGCTTTGTATATCACACGGGACCTGTTTTTTCCTTATACTTTCTTATGTTTGGTTAAAAAGAAAACCTAAACCTAAAAACACTGGAGGGTAGAAGTGAAAGTACACAACAGAGAACCCTAGGATGCTAGCGCTGGGGGAGGGAACCCTGGGTCTGCGTGGCCGTAGCCCGTCTGCGTCCCTCAGAGCTCGTGGTGGGCGTCTGTGTGGTGTTTGACTAGTGCATGGGATTACGTAGCTCAGCACTCCTGTTTTGTAGATAGGAAAATGACCCACAGGGAAGGGCACGGACTTGCCCTCTGTTACTTAGAGATGGGACTGGAGCCTCTGGTCGGTGCTGATGATTGTAGGTGCTTCTGTGGCTCACAGAGCAGCAGAATTCCTTTGAAGCGAAGGTTATCGTATCTCAGGTAACACAATGGCCGGATGCTTCTGTCTTCCTCCCACGCTCCCTCCCTCCCACGCTCCCTCCCAAGCCGTCGCCTGGGCTGTGTCCTTTGCCAACTCCAGGACTTGGACAGAGACAGACATGACTTATGGGTCTGTCGCATACCATGCACCTCTGAAGTCCATTCTTGGCCTAAGCTGGTAGCCGATGCAGGTGTTTAACCTCCCTTCTTCCTGGACAGATGGCTCCTTCCTGTTTCTCTGTTAGCGAGTCTGCTCTCCTGCAGCCAGCTTCAAGGTGCCACTGGGCTCCTGGGGGCCATCTGGTGGGATTTTCATCACGGGGAAAGGGCTGCAGCACCCAGGAAGACCTGGGTGGGTGACAGTGCCAGTCGACGCTCGACGCGGAGACCTCTTTCCCTGGCTTTGGGAAACCTCGTCCTGGTGACTTATGCTTCTGTCTGAAGTGGGACCCAGGGACCTGTAAACATTATGGTAAAAAAGCTTTCACGCTCCCAGTTTACTTCTGTCAGCTTTTTGGAAACCAGTGCATCCCCCGTCTTTCCTCCCCCGGTCTTTGCTGGCAGATCTGTCTTTTGAACAGAGTGTTTTACTTTGAATTATTCCAGGGGAATCTGTGAATTTCTGTGCAAACAAGAAAATCATTATTTCAAAGTCACAAAACATTTGTCTTTGTAAATATTCAAGAATCATAGAGAGCAATTCTTTTCAAACTGTGTACCAATTAAGAAATTTTCCAGTATGTTGCATATCGATACATTTGTAAAAGACAGTAACAAGAAACTAGAGAAATGGATAAAAACCTAAAAACATATAAACTATAAACCCCGCAGTTGTTTTTTATTATTGGAAATGATGGATTTTATTTTAATTGCTGCAAAAGAATCTAAATACCTTACTCTTCATTTCTGTACTTATCTCTGGACCTGAGGAAATTGCCTACAGACCAGACTTTGAATAGCCTTTAATTTGGAGATATGGCTTCTTATCACAAAGTTTGTTTTCCATCCTATACTAAAAGGGCTTTCCGTCCTGTCTCACTTCTCTTTCCCTCCCAATCCGTTGATTTTCACTTCCCTAATCGTAGAATTACCTCTGTAACCTGGAAGCTCATGACACTTAGTGAAGAGTGGGGGTGGGGGAAGGAAGTGAGCCCCTGCTTCTGGCCCCGGTTGGGTCAGATGGTTCCAGCTGAGAACGTGTCCCTGTTCTTTCATCTCTGCAGATACTTAGCTCAGATCCCACAGAGAATAATGATTTGTACTTAGCAAAAAGGCAGCCGTGGACCAATAAGGGAAGAACTTGAGCTGATCAAGACGGTTATCTGATTCATTTTCGGAAGAGCTGTGTTTTAGGGAGTTTCTGGAAAGTTCATTCTTTCTCTGCATTGACTTCTCCTAGAAACTTAGAGGAAATGCCCTCACTGGGGACTAGCACTCAACTTTTGATCCACTGATTAGGATCGAGGTTAATTCAGTGTTTGAATACTTCTGTGTTTTTTCACCCAAAAGCCGTCTTTCCTGACAGTGTATTTTTCCTTTGCCACATAACGAGTCACTTCCTGTGAAAGTCACGCCCTCTTCCTCAATGCCTAGGAATTTTTCCAATGCCCCAGGACTTCCTGAGTCTACTTTCGCAGGGGGTCACCATCGTGACTTGCAGAGTTGGGCTGCAGCACCACACCTTATTAGTGCATACCTTAATGCGGAAACCCCCCAGTGTGGAATTGGCTTTCTCTTTCCTATATCCTAGAATTTTGAAATCCTACACTTTTGGGTGTGTTTAGAATACAGTGTCTATATGATATACATGAACGCACATACATACATATGCGTGTGTCTTTTCACTAGTAAGGGGAAATTTTCAAAAGGTGAAAGGGAGCTCAAGCTCTATTAACATTTCCATTAAAAGCTCCGCCAGGGCTGGAGACGAGTGGGCAGCGGGCAGGAGGAAGAACAGTGAGGACGCGCTGGGCGGGACGCTCCTATCAGAAGGGCATGTACAGGGTTTAGAGAAGCCAGGAGGGGGCCGGAACATCATCCAGAGAGGAAGCCAAGAGTTCCCAGGCACTGCCAGTGGGAGGATGGATGCCGCGGGCAGACAGCACGGGGGCCAGGGTGGGGGATCAGAAGCTGCCTGGAAGGGAGCCCCCGGTGACTCGGACAACCAGAGAGAGAAACCTGCCTCCTCTGTGCCCTGATAGAGCCGGGGCCCCCACCCAGCCCTGGGAACCTGCCCAGACTCACCTGGACCTCCACCTTTCCCGCCCTGGATGCCACGGGACATCTAGACTGGGCAGCAGAATACTGCTGGCCCTCCGTAAGCGGCTCTCCCTGGTGTGGGAAACTCCAGTCCGGGAAGTAGTTATCAGTAGTGAGAGCCGTCTTTCCTTGTTACCAGTGAGCGTTGTATTTCCTGGTGTGGCCCTGGAAGATTTGGAGTGACATTCCACCGAGAGAAAAGCAAGAGCCGGGAGGTGGAATGGCCCTGGTGGCAAGGACCTGGAGAGGAGCTGGGGACGATGTCAAAGTCTGAGGACACCCAGGTGCAGGGGAGGCGGCAGGCAGGCTGTAGACGCTCATTTGTCAGACCGTGCTGGCTGGAGGTCTGTGGGCCCGGGCTGGTTGCTTCTAAGCTGGAGAAGAGGTGGGACAGGAAGCTGGGCAATGCTGCCACTGCTGTGTTGAGACTGGTAGGGAGGTAGTAGGAGCATCAGGAGAAGGGCTGTCAGGTCCCCTGGGGGTCACAGTCCACTACCTCCATACAAGATGTCCCAAAACCTCAACCTTGAATGCTTCAGGAGACAGTGACCCCCCCCTGGGCCCTCCTCTTCTTTCCTGGGGACTGCCGCCGGCTCAGGGGACAGCAGCCAGAGCAGAGGCAGTCTGTCCTCCTCTGCTGGGCGGCGGCGGGGCGGCACTCACTTTGCGGAGTCGCTCTGGTGGCTTCTCCTCGCCCGTGGCACGAACTCAGGCCGTGTCCCTCAGGTGGCCTTCCAGGCTGACGCCTGGCCTGCCAGCCGCCTCTGCAGCCGCTCGAGGCGGAGAAGGTTAGTTGCTGTCCCTTGGCTGCCCGTGTGCAGTGGTCTAGATCCTCTGTGCTTTCCCTCACTCCTCCGCCCCTGTCAGCAACGTCTCTCCTCACCCGCGACACGAAAAGAAAAATGCTTGTTAGACTTAAACCAGCATCTTCAAGCTCAGGGTTACTTTTAAAATAGTTCAATATATAGATAACAATGGAGGTATAACAGCACCAGTTTATTCGATTTTAACACTGTGCCTCATCCGCCTCAGGTCCCGTCTTATTTGAAAGGACCGAAGTGACCGTGATTTAGCTGAGGCTTTCTGAGTGCTCTTTTTGGCTCCCGTCCTTCCTGGGAAGTGGCAACTTTTCAAGTAACTTGTGTTCATATCCTAGCTATGTATTTATGTGACCAGTGTAAGCATCTGTTGCCTCGGCTCATTAAAAAGTTGCACATAACTCTCACCTTGTGCACGATAGTCCGCAGGTTGCCTCCTCACTCAGTGCTTTGCTTCTGAGGGTTATTCAAGTGGATACATGCATAGCGTTAGCTGCCTTACTGAATTCACCGGGAAAACATAAGGTTTATGGACTCGCCTGATGTCTCTCACGTAGGGTTTTTTCTGTTACCTATCGTACTGCTGTGTATATGCTGTCTTTTGCACCTAAGTGGACGTGTGGACGTTTCTCTTAGGGGGTGTGTGTGTGTGTATGTATACGTGGAACCGTCAAGCCATGGACTGTACACGTCTTTAACTTACTCGTTGCCAAATTGCTCTCCAAAGCGATTGTTCCAATGGACACGGCCACCCTGTTTCTCCCTTGCCAACACTTTTCTCACATCAAGTTTAAATTTTTGTCAATCATGCCTGAGGAGCAATACGTCATTGTTTGAAGTAGCTCTGCTCTTCAGAGTCCTCCGTGCTCCCAGGATGGGGATGCCATCGTCCTCATCACTCTCGTCTCCTGTGGCGTCAGCCCAGGGCTGCTCTTTAGTGGCATGCATACCGAGGGCCACACTGGCTGTCAAATATCGGAACACAGCAACACAGGGTGCCTAACAGCTGCTCTTCTGAGTCCGAGCCCCCCAGCACCCCGCCACTCCTCTAGGATTTCTGGGACCCCACCACCAGCAACTGAAGGGTTAACACCAGATCCAACAGGGGGTCTCCAGCCACTCTCCCCAGGATGCTGGCTGGTTTTTATATTCTACTAGGAAGACAGACAGACATTCCTCCCACCTGCCCACCCACCAGACACAGTCATCGAGGGAAGCCATTTTGATTGATAGATATCCATATTGCAAAATTTGTTAAATATCGTGACTATGAAAACATCACGCAACAGAAATCTGGGCCCTTTGCCACGGCTAGAGGACAAAGGAGTGCTATTTGTGAGCAGAGCTATGTGCTGGGTTCTTTGGAGACGTTATAATAATAGATGGTGCGTGAAAATCTTGCTTGTCAGAGCAGAACACACGCACACGGACACACCCCCCTTAAAGGAGCCATGCGGCTACGTGTTGCCTCTGATGCAGAGCACAGGTGTGGAGGGTCAGAGACTGGGGCACCGGCAGGCCCCCCCCAGTAGGGATGGTTTTCTCTCTGTGCTCCATGCCCACCACTGGGGCTGCGTAGGGTTCGGTAAGTATTTAAAAATGTATTGACTGGGGGGGATATCCAGCAAGTGAATTTTTAAGGCAGGGTGAGTCACTGGGGAGAGAAGAGAGGCGGGCATTGTGGGTGCGGAAAGTCCGTGGGCGGGAGTGCAGGGCGGCTGCCATGGGGCAGGGGAGCCGGGCTGGGGGGCCATTTGCGTGTGGGCCCTAGCAGTGGAGAGGCGGCTGGCAGGTCCCTGAGGCTGGACACCGGGTTTTGGATTTAATATGAAAATCAATAAGACAGCCACGGTGAAGAAACATCAGCTGTGGGTTATATTAAGATATAGGGCAGGCCCCTTGTCCCAGAACAGGTAAAACTCACCTTCTTTGGAGGAGAGAGGGGAGCAGAGGGCGGATTCCCTGTGTGGACCACCTATCTTTTGACCATGCCCCACAGAAAGCTCTACTCTTCTTTCTTCCGCTTCGTGTACCTCCCCGAACGTCCCTGCACAGAGATGTCACAGCAGATGTGCACAGTTCGCCGGAACCCACACCGGCCTGGTTCCAGCGCTTGGTCTCACGGAGCGCTGGGAAGACAAGGAAAACCTCCTGTCTGTCACACCGCTGACCCTGCCGTGAGCACCGCTGTGCACACTCCAATGGCTTCATCTTTCTCTTCACATCCTGGGCGACTCTGAGGCTGACAGCTCAGATACCTTGCTTTGTCTTTGTGGGATTAAAATGCTGGTAGCATATGTTTATACCCCAAATAACAGCACATGGACGCTACTCGGGAATTCAGCAATATTATTAGGAGCGCCGACTTGGTCGGGGGGCGAGGGGCCTCTGTGGGGGCACTGCCTTCTGGGGACTGAGAGCCCATGGTCATTGCTCATCACTGCAGATGTGGGCGCCCTTTCCATTCACCCACCTGCCTGCAGGAGGGCAGAATGCTCTTTGAGGACTTGGCCGGGTGGCACCGTTGGCTGGAGCTTCGTCCTGTACACCGAAAGGTTGTAGGTTCGGTCCAAGTTTGGGATGTGTACAGGAGGCAACCGATCCATGTTTCTCTCTCTGTCTCTCCCTCTCTGAAATCAATAAACATGTCATCCCCAAGTGAGGATTAAAAAAAAAATTCTCTTCTAGGTTTCTCAGATTCCCCTACCTGCCACTGTGGTTTCCATGCCCGTTTTCGAGCAGCTTTTTCCATTTGAAGATACCTCTGCTTGGCCTGAGACTTAAGCTCTTTCTGGAACGTGGGAACAGGACTTGCCAGTTCGCTCACCTTTAACCGTTAGCAGATACACACGCTTTCTTCTGCCATTCGAGACCCGAGTCGTGATGAGCTCCAGATGTCGCTGTGCCCTTCCTGGCAGGGATCTAGGGCTCGGTAGTGCTTTCTCGCTTTTATGGTAGAACCCTCTCGTGAAGTCTTTCTCTAGGCCGATTGGCCCTCACGGTAGTTCAAGCTGAACTTGCTTTGTGCACTGTTTTCTCTTTCCCGTTTGCGATATTTGTCGGTATTTCTGACCTAATTTGTCCTGTGGAGATAAAACACAATACGACATGTCAGTGAGATCAAGTGTAAATCAGTCTGTTCCCCAAGTGGAAACGAGTTGTTGGGATGTGAATAGATTTAATATGTGCCGTTCTTCCCCCCTACCCTTTTTTATTGAAGAGGGCTTTGTGGAGATTTTGTAACTCCAGAGAAGCTCCGGTGGGTTACGGTGGAGAGAGATGTTTGCAATGAGAACAAAGGGGGAGGTTTTGTGGTAGGTAGAAGGGCCAGAGGGGTGCAGGAAGCTGCAAAGCTGCATCTGTAACCCGGGTGGAACAGGATGAGTTTTGATGGCCAAACAAGATTCTTGTCTTAGGACAATGACAGTTTAACTTAGACACTATCCACAGAGCAGCCCTAGGAAGGATCGTTTCAGAGTTTGTACAGGATAGGGTAGAATAATAGTAACGTTTGGTCTGAAGGCAACCTTTACTAGTGTCTCTATAAATTACACACTGAGAAACTGAAGAAATCCTATTTTCCTCCCTAATAGAAGATCTATGTCGAGCATTATCTTTCAACTGTCTACCAATTTTTAAAAATTATGAAATATTTCAAATATTTAAATCTATAGGAATATAACATCGTCCACGTAGCCTTCAAATATTTAGCATGTCGCCATATTTGCCTCAATACACTTTTTAATGCAATAAAACATTGTTGAAGGCCTCTCACTTCCCCCATATTCCCTTGCCCATTCTTCCTTGGAGACAAGGGAAATTAGCTTCATCTGTGCTTTCATGGATACCTGCAGAGCTTTGGACGTAGGAGTGTTAAATAATGGCAAAGTATAATACTGTCTGTTTTGTGTGTTTTACACTTATTCACAGTGGTAGCATACTCTCCAAATCCTTTGAAAACTTGTTTACTAGAGTTGAAGATAGTTTCAAGATTCATGTGCTGATTTAGTTTCTTTAATGACTCTGTAAACTTTCTAATGGCTGACCATTGTGTGCTTTCACCATTCCTCTTTTGATGGACACTGAGATTTTGTTTGAACTGTTCAGTATTACAGGCGATACAATAAGTATCCATGTCCAACAGAGAGCAGGCTGACAGGTGGGGTGAGGAGGGACTGAGGGGAAAAAAAAAACAGGAGAGAAAAGACTCACAAACAGGGACAGCAGCGTCGGGGCTGCTGGGGAGGGGCGGGGCGGGGGGAGGCGGAGGAGAGTGTGGGGGCTAAATGGTGGACGGGGACGTGGCATGGGGTGGTGAACCCACAGTACAGTGTACAGATGATGTGTTGTGGAATCGCGCACTCGAAACCTGTGTAATTTGGTTAACCAGTGTCACCTTAATAAATTCGATCAAGGCAAAAAGAAAACCAAACAAAACATCCTTGCCCAAGACTTGTGCATGTGATACTTCACAGGTATCTTGCTCACGTAACATGCTGGCTCACAGGCCACACGCCACTTCAGCTTTACTGGGAGTTTCCAGGTCGTTTCTCCAAAGTGGTTTCTCCACCAGTGCACAGCCACTCTGCATTTCGGACTCTGAGAGCTTCTCAGTCAAATGACAATGAAAGGATGTTTCTTCATCTTCATTTGCATCTCACTGGTTATTGGTGAGAGTGAGCATTTTTTCATAGTTTTACTAACTGTGGGATTTTTCTCTCCTCAAAATTGTTTCCTTTGTACATTTTCCTCATCATGTTGTTTGCCTCTTTCATATCAATTATTGTAATTGAATTTTAGTGCGTTTGAATGGAAGTCCTGTTGGTTCTTGTGTCAGGGCTCCCCAAGACCTCTCGTAGGCTCAGTGACGCCCTGGGTTTCAAGTGCACAGTTCCACGGCGCAGGGCTCAGCACCCTGTCACGCCTACAGCAGAAGGGCACAAAGCAAAGTTGGCAAAGGGAAAAGGCGCATGGGGTGAAGGTCGGAGGAGATCAGGTGCGAGCTTCCAAAAGGCCTCAAGCACTGAATTGTGACCACTGTGAACTGTTGTCCGTCATTGCAGACTCCGCATCCAAGGTTTTGATTGGGGGCTGCTCACAGAAGCACCCTGTGCCTGGCACGGACCAGAACTGCAGACCCCCAGAGGGAACGCAGACGTCAGGAAGGAGCCGTAGTGTCTGTTTGACCAGGTTAGGCCCTGGGAGCCACTCTGCTCAGCTCTGGGAATGGCGGGAACTGTCCTGAGTCCGAGCTCCCAGGTGCCAGCCAAGGCCAGCCTTACAAGCAGCCCTTTCTAAGGAGGGCCGTCTCAGGCCTGCTATCTTAACCCTTTTGACAGAGTCATATTCATTGCAAGTACCTTCTCCCGATCTGTGTGTTTATATTGTCTTCCGTCATATGGTAATAATTCCTGTTTTTTCTTCAATGCTTTATAGTTTTAATGGCATGCCAAAAAATATCCTTACTTACCCCATTCATACAGGTAACGCCTCTTCTTATTTCTCTAACAAATTTTTGTGTAATAATGAGATAGGCAGCAAACTGGCCGAGCTCTGTTAAGTGTAATACTTTGCGGAGTTTCTTGAATCGTCCTGTGTGCGTTACGATGCTCTCTGCAGGTGTGACCATCGTTTCCTTTGCAACCCGGCTTACCTTTCTTCTCGCCGTCGTCTTGTTAGGGTCTCTAGCACCGTGGTGAGCACGAGTTGTGGCAATGGCAGCCTTGTCAGTTCTAAACTTTTTAGGGGAATGTGTCTGTCATTTGACCATTAAATACGATGTTTGCTGTGTGATGGGGTAGGTTTTCTTTTCTTAAAGTAGGAAATTTTTGTCCTAGTTTGCTAATACGTAAGAATTTTGGTGACTGGGAATTGAATTTTATGAAGTGCGTTTTAAAAAACATCTATTGAAGGAGTAATAATTTTTGTTCTTAATATGTTCATGGAGGAGCTATATTAAGATATGCTCTATGGTTACATTATTATGTTATTTGCATCAAGGGTGCTTTGGTTGTTATTATTAAATATGCTAGAGTTTTACTTAGGAGTTTCACCTCTCTTCACGAGTGAGTATATAGCCTGTTGTTTTCTGCCCTTGTATCATGCTTGCCTGGTTTGGTTTCAAAGTTACTGCAGCTTTTTCTATTTGGAGTGTTCATAAGACCAGATTGATAAAATTTGGTAGAATTTGCCTGTAAAACTATTTTGACAGGGGGGAATGTTGTTTTGTCCATTTTTAACCACTAATTTAAGTTTTAAAATCATCATAGGATTGCTCAGTTTTTCTATTCTTAAATCATACACTGATGTAAAAGGTTTTTGCTTACACTCTGTACATAATTTAGGTCTTGCTTTTTTCCTTTAACATTACAGGCATTTCCTAGATCATTAAATATTCACGGAGAAGACGACTTTTTAAAAGCATTGACTTTAACAGTGGGTTTTTTTTTTTTTCGTGATTATTTTTAATTGCTCATAAGTTACATGTGTACCAAAAGTAAGGTAGCAGAACTAGCAGGGCTGGGCGTGAGGTAGACGCACAATAATTCCCACTGGACATTGCAGCAGAAGGCACCCGTTCTTGTAACTTTCCAGACCAAAATGTTGGAATTTCCTCATGCTTTACTGGGTGAGGGTAAAGGCAATTAATTCTCTGAAAATTAACAAAGGGAGGCGGGGAGAGCTTTCCTTTTTGCCAAGGGAAAGATAACACATTCTTTTTCAATGACGACTCATTTTTGAAACACATCCTGCTTAAACTGATGAGCTCCGGTTTCTAGGCCTGAGCAGTTTCTGCTGAGAGCCGTTTGTGGGGTTTCTAAAAGTGCATATGAAGATGGCAGGTTCTTCCTTCCGGGAGGAGAGGAACCCGAGGAGGAAACACTGTTTCCCTTTTGTTGCCCTCAGTTCATACATAGCATATGGCTTTTCTTGAGCTGTTTTCGTACCGCACCTGGGCCAGCGCCCTTTGCTGCAATGCGTTGCAAGAGCTGCTGCACGCTGGGAGCGACATGTATTTCATGTCCAGTCCAGGTTTGCAACTGTTGGACCCTTTGGGCAATTGGCTTATGAGATAGCAATTATATTTCTTAACAAAAACCGAACAGTCTTCCCAGTTTTAAAGGTTTAAGAGCTTTCCCTCCATCCCTACCCCCACCTACCCAAATCAGTGGCAGCCGGTATCCTTTGGAGGAGAAGCCGCTGCAAACTCACGTGGAGTTTCTGTGTGAAACCCATTTAGATTGAAATCAGAAACATGGTCAGGCTTGTGCGTTTGCCTTTTAAAGAGCCCTGGCGGATCCTCACATACTCTCTCTCAAAGTGCTTTACACGCCCATGTCATGTGCATGTTTGCTGCTCGGTGCAATTACCCGGCCTTTGCAACCGCCTGCTCTCCCCGGGGAGGGGGGAGGTGGACTGGGAGGCTCCATGCTGAGCAAGGAGCACAAGGTGGTGCTGCCAAGCTTGCTTATGAAATACAGCAGTTTTTCTTTGGAGGCATTCCTGGTCTGAGTAGTTTAAAATTTTATATTATTTATGGCAGCTGCAGATTATATATATGTAGTCACCTCATAGAGCAAAGTGTTTTTTAAAAAATACCTGGGGACATGAAAAAAAAAAAAGCAAGATGGCACCTCTAATGTTTTCTTCTCTCTCTTTCTATCTCTCTCTCCTCCCCTCTCCCTCTCCCTCTAGAGGAGCAATTTCTAAATTGTTAGACACGGTGCTTCTTGGGTTTCGTATAACCCACTTCTTCATGGTCCTCGAAGTTAGTGAGTGATTGAAATCCGTCCTTGAGAAGTAGAGAAGTAGAAATTGGGAAGCATAAAGAGATTAAATGGGCCACTTAGAGTCACTCTTAAGTCGTTTTTCCTTTTTCTTTTTTTCCCCCCCGTGGTCCCCTGCTGCTTTAAACTCCCCACTCCTGTACTGGGAAGTCCATTGGACTCGGATGTGCCCCTTCCCAGTTGTGTGGCCTCCAGCAACCTGTTTGGCATCTCAGTCTCAGTTTTGTCATCTACAAAATCTAAGATCCCTTCTCTCCTAGTGGCCAATGAATTTATGACAAGCCTGGGCCCCCTGCTGTCTGCTGCTGCCAGCCAGGGATACCACCAACATTTGGGGACTTGGCGTCAAACCTCGATTGGACTTAGTGTGCCCAGGCCCGCGAGCACTGGATGGCACTGCTCGCTGCAGACACAAAACTGTCATACATATTCACGTGACACTTCAAGGCAGGTGTCCGTGCTAAATCTGGAAGAGAGCTTTGCCCTCCCATAGTCCAGCAGTTTTGTCATGCAGGTGAGGAAGTGGAGGCGTAGGCTGAACCCAAGGGCCAAAGCGCTAATGTGTGGAGTCATTGCAGCCACCCGCCAGTGCCGCACACCCTCTCCCGCTGCCTAAGTCCTTGGCCAGGTGGCTTGAGTCTCTGTAGGTCCCGTGTGGGTTCACAGCTTGGATCCCCCACGTCCAGTGAGTACAGGGGTGAGTCCCTGAAACACGGTTTCAGCTCACCTGTCAACAAGTGCGGGGAGAGAGACGAGCTTTCTTTAGTTTGTCCCCAAATTCTTGTCCTTTTTGAGTTACTCTTTAGGGGACCATTGTCTGATGGGTCTTGCTCAACAGTAGCTTGAAGAGCTGGAAGCATCAATGTGACTGTGTCCCCAGTGGCACAAGACAGGACTAGCTGTTTGTCATCAAGGCTGTTGGTCAGAGGGTTCTGTTTGTCACACAGTCTCTGGAGGTGACACAGGCCTGGGGTCTCAGGGACCTTGATGTGGCTGCTGTTCTAGACTCTGCTGAATTTTCATCCCCTGTTTTCACTGTTGTTTCCTCATCAGCATCATCACCCACGAGTGTTCGGGGGTGACCGTGCACTAGGATGTAAGACAGGTCCCCATCTTCTAGGCAGGACTGGCACGGACAAATAAGCAAGCACGCCAGGCCGCCCAGGCCGCGTGAACCATGACCTGTAGGTGCCAAAGTGCAAGGAGAGGAGTCCGGGTCCCCGGCGCAGCTCTCCTTGCTCCCGCCCTCCGTGTCGAGCAGCGGTGTTGGTGTTGGAGCGGGATCAAAGCTCATTCCTCACTAACCTGCCGACGTGAGCAGGTAAACAAACGCGGACTGTGAAACAGAGACTGAACTGAAGTTTGTCCCACTGTGATTAGCAGCTGGCCCCTTTCCAAATTCCACCTGCTCTCTGTGGAGCTACGGTGTCTCGTTCCAAGTGTCTTCTCCCGGTGTCTGACCCAGGGCCACGGGTAACAATGCACCGCTGTTTGCCAAGGATAACAGCGGCAGGGCAGCTACCGGAGCAAGGTGTTCGGGGCAACGTGAAATCAGAGCAGGCCGGGCCTGCAGGTGGGGGATCTGCCAGGCGGAGGTCGCCGGGGAGGGCTGCTGACTCACCCTGCGTCTGTGCGGTTACTCAACCTGTCTTTGTTCCCGCTTTCCCGTGCAGGGACCCACCTGGGCGTTGGCTTATTGACGGGCCCCTGGGCATGAAGGGCAAAAGCAAGGCTGCGTTGAAATCGCAGGTGGCCCTCATTTTATGCCGCAGCTATGTGTCAATCATATCACTGCAAGAGTTCACCGGTTGCCAAACCTGTGCAGCCCCAGGGGGCGGGGCATGCTTGGGTGATAGAAGCAGTAATGGATCAGGAGATAATAGGCCATGAGCTCCGCCACTAACCAGGCGAGTCCGGGGAAGAAGTTACCCAGCTGTCCTGTGCCCCACTCTGCTTGTCACTAAAAGAAGAGGCTTTGGATTGGATGGCGTCTTCAGGCCTTTCTCAGCTCAGTTCTTCTGGTTTGCGGGTCCAGCCGGTTGGAGTGTAGCCCTAATCAGTGTCTATCCAGGTGACAGGACTTGCATAGAAAAGACATTTGCCCTCAGATGTCTTCTCTCCCTGGCCCCACTGGGCTGCCACTGAGTATCTTCCTGTGGGATGGGGACTGGGCTCTGACACTAGAATGCACGAGTGTTACTAATGGCAGGGGAAGAAGGGTCAGCTCCGATGACCATAAACACCCTCATCCGATTCACTGTCTGGATTCTAAAGAACGAGGCCAAGGAAGCGAGCACCTTGAGACTGAGGAATGGGCAGGAAGCCCCTGGGCACTAACTGTAGATGTCGCCTCCTGGGAGCCTGCGGTCAGCCTCGTGCAACGTTAGGGAACACTTTGCAATGTTGGTAATCATTAAGAATGATCTGTGTAGAAAGGATGAGTTTCCTCCCATGTTTTCTCAAGGTGGAGCACAGCTGGAGTGCAGCGTGGCGGGGGGGGGGGAAGCTGTTGATTTGCCATGTGATGGGTGAAGGGTCACGCCCCCTGCTGCTTTTCGGTGGAGTGGGGTTGGAGGAGGGGGGCTGATGGGCCAGGTGCGAAGATGAGCTATGAGAACATTGATGGAATTGACTTGCAAACTTGGCCTCTCCCAGCGGGCTCTTGGCCCGCCCCGTGGGGTCAGTGGGAGCTCTGCCTGCAGAATCAGGCCGCTGCGATAGCTGACTGCAAGCAGGCTGCATTCTCGGTGCCTTCTGTCATCGAAGGGCATAATGTCGTTCAGGCCCACTTGAACGACAGAGTGTGGCTACGGGCCATGGCAGCTGCTCGGAGGTTTACCCGGCTCTGCTGCCAGCTGCTTATGTGGCCCAAGGCAGGTCCCTTAGCTTCTCTGGGGTTCGGGTGCCTGTAAGAATGGAAGTGAGAACGTTGGACCCTTCCTAGGGACCTGGAAGGAACCACTCAAAAGAAGGCTCTGATGGTCTTTACACATGATGTTTTCAGTGTAAGACTTTCAGTGAGACCTATCTGAGTAAGAACTCTTGAGGCCTGGGTACTGGTTAACTGTCACACTACCTGGTGAAATTTCCTTCCTTTGAATGTCAAGGAAGGGGGAAGTTCTTCTCACACATCTGCTACCTCTGCCAAGTCATTGTCAGGTGGCATCTTAATCATCTGGTGGCCCTCACTGCAAGGTCTGGGTAGGGGGTAGGTGCTGAGCCTAAACAAACACAGACCCAAGCTCCCGACTGTGGGTTTGCGTAATGTAGTTCATGGACTTAAGATGCAACATTTTCATTTTTAGATTTTTAGCTCAACAGCCAACTTGTCTCCGGCTCTCCTTTCTGGCGTTCTCCGTTCTCCGTGGCACCTAGCCCAGGGCTGGGAAGCAGTCTCCCTACCTACTTACTGATAAGTGATTGGCTAATGGATGCAGGCCGAGCTGTTAACCCTTGGATTTCCTGATGATTTTTTTACGTGCAAAGTCTGAAGTCTGGCAGCCACCCATCATCTCTGGATTTCACATTCAAATCATCTTTCTTCACGGCAGCTTGCCGTGTCCCACTTTGGTCACCGATGAGTACGGCCAACATTTTTCAGATATCTTGTCTGACCTGGGACATGAACCACTCCAGGTGGGGCACTGTATTACCACTGCTTGTCATGCTGACAGGCAGATCGGTCATGAATTTACACTCGTCTTTGGGGAGCCTTATCTTCCTTCTATGTAACACATACACCTAAATGCACAGAAGTCAAGATCATAGAGGACCTAGGAGACAGCCGGCCACCTATCAAGCCACCGATGGAAGAGAAGACCGGGGACTGCTAGGTTTGATGACGTGCTGTCGCTTTGCTTTGTGTGCAATTCAGTTTCCTCGGTGAGAGCGGCTTGTTTACTTCCGTGCTCGCTCTCAGGAGACGCAGGGAGAGACTTGAAACGTCTGCCTGGGCTTCGCTTCTTAATTTCTTTCCCAGGTACAGCCTCGAGCGAGGGGGTAATTTCCTAACGGGACCTCTCCAGGGTCTCACTCCGGAAGCGAAACGGAGTTTTTAGAAGGGTGGAAGCCAGATGTTCATTTCGTAGACGCATGTAACACCCACACCAGGGTAACATTTCAACCAGTGCTCGGGGTTCAGTCAGGGAGAGACCCCCGTCCCAGGCATTCCTGTATATGTATGTTAAGGCAGAACCACATTTGGCACAAGGTAAATACTGAGCATTCCTTGTTGTTCTTATTCCCGCCCTTTGCTGTCAGTCAGTGTCCCGTGGCAGGCCACAGACGGGATGTCATGACACGGGAACTTCAGGAGCCTGCCGCAGACTCGTACGTCCCGGCTTTTGCAGCCCCAGTAGGCAGGAGGGTCACCGATGGGTGGGTCGTCCTGTTATTAACAGTGATGAGCGGGCCGCCTGGGCCCTCAGCAGCGTGCACTTACGTCTGACCTGTCCATCCCCCTGAGCTCCCCACGGGGTCCCGTCTCTAGTCGCTTGCTCCAGTCTGGAGGGCCACTGGAGGGGCTTGCGTCTGGGGTTGCGTTTCTGTCATGTATGCCGCATCGAGCACTAGGTTTGGGGGCTTGGCATGTTAGTACTTCTTCCCCACGCTATAGGAGTAAGATCGGTGTGCGTGATGAACCGACATGCTCCAGGGTGTAGTTCTCAGAGCGTCAGTCAAGGGCTTTCCAAAGACACGTGCAGACCCGTCGCGCAAACATGGATTGAACACTCAGCGCGTCCTAGGGCTGAGGGTGGGCGTGGGGGACCAAAGGCTGAGAGGCAGCCCTGATGCTGATTTCATCTGCATCCTGCCCTCTGGCGCTCCGCTTAATTGGCCCGGGAGCTGACAGACTATTAGGCTTCCTGGAGCCCTTGGGAGACACGTGACTGGTAAGACCCATTTCCTAAAAATACGTAATAATCACGGAGGACACTCTTCTCGGAGTCAAACATCAGTCGTTGAACCAGTCTGGGTGATCCCCAAATCCCATTTGGAAAAACGACATGGACAGTTAGTTAACAGAGGTTGTAGTGCCGAGGAACTGGTTTGGCCGACCCGGAGGGGCCGACTAGCTCTTTTGTCGTCCTGTGGCCGCAGTCTGAGTGCGTCAGCTTTGCGCGCGCCTGCTGAGGCTTTTCCCTCAGGATCAGCGTCAGTTTTTCTTTTCCCCTCCAGTATTTAGATGATTAAACTCACAGATGGCGGCTTCTAACTTATTATGCCACTGATTAAAGAATTGTTAAGGCAGATTTATTTCTCTAAACACAAACACATGCAAAACGGAGATTTTGGCCCAAACTTTGCTCGACACAATAGTGCATTGTTTCTCTCTTCAAGATGTATTTCATTATATCCTTGTGTTATAAAACAGCAGTGCCTGGCATTTGTATCATAATGCCCATCTCCAAGGAGCTCTCAGCTCCCGACCTCAGTTTTAAAAACATACTCAGTGTTTCCAGTTTTTTTTCCTTCCTTCCACTGTCACCAGTATACTTAGATGTGACAGTGTACATAAAGCCCACTGCATTGCACGTGGTGGATGTTCACTTATTCTGATTATTATATTTATCAGTAATCTGACGTGTGCGAGTGGTTAAACATGCATGGCGCTTGTCCCACATTATTGTGCCTTTTTTGAGGGGCAAGTAGAGAATTGGAGTGCACTGTGATCCCTTCTCTGTGTCAACATTTTATGCAAAGAAAATGGAAATCACTGACCTTGGTCTCATGCCAGCTGGTTTCAAATCAGTGTTCATTTTTTAAAAAAGATTTTACTTATTTCTTTAGAGAGAGGAGGAGGGATAGAGAAAGAGGGGGGGAGAAACATCGATGTGAGAGAGAAACATCAATCAGCTGCCTCTCGTACACGCCCCAAATGGGGGATTGAACTCACAACCCAGGCATGTGCCCTGACCAGGAATCAAACTGGTGACCTTTCACTTTGTGGAATGATGCCCAACGAACTGAGCCACACTGGGCAGAGCCAAATTATTGTTCTAAAAAAAACCCCAAAAAACCCTATCATATTAAATGACCTGATTTATATGTCAACCTCCCCACCATTTTACAAATAAATTATTAAATAAAAGAACTTATCAAGGTTTGTGGATACAAAGGCAGAATATCAAATTAAGTTATATTTATTTACTTCACGAGTAGTTTGATAACAATGCACAAAACCTCTATGGAGAAAATTACAAATTTTTTTCAAAAGACATCAAGAATTCTAAATAAATGGAGAACTCATAGGATGCTCAATAACTCAGAAAGCAGAGTTATAACAGACTTCTTGGCAAAGATGTGATATGCTGATTCTCAAATTTATGTGAAAAATTGAGAGAAAAGGGAAATTTGTTATAAGCTAAAAATAGTGAAGATAGTGTGGCAATAAGCACAGGAAGAAACAGACCAGTGAAACAAACTAGAGAGCAAGAAACCGACTCCTGTGCAGGGAGACTTGGTTTATGACAGACAGTGTTGTAGGCAAGTTGGCAAAGGCAACTTAGACAATAAATAATGCCAGGCAACCTGAAAATCATACAGGACAGTAGCAATGACCTCGGGTCCCTAACTTCAACACACATGAAAAATTAATTCCAAGTGGATTAAAGACTGAAACGTGAACAGCAAACTCTAAACAGCTTAGGAAAGATAAAAGAAGGCATTTTTGTGACCTTGGAGATAGGGAATGGCTTCTTGAGGAAGACAGAAAAAGTATAAACCATGAAGTTGAAGACTTATAAATTTGACTATTTAAGAACATCATAAAAAAAATAAAATCATAGGGAAAGTAAAAAACAGCAGAAGGAAACCCCACCAACTCAGAAGTCATTCGCAATGTATATAACTAAAAAAAACTTAGTACTCAGAATGTATGAAGAAATACTACAAATAAATTTTTTAAAGGTATAATTCAATTGAAAATGGGCAAAAGACTTGAACAGGCATTTCAGAGAAAACAGGAATAACTATGAAGCATACGGAAAGGTGCCTAACCGTCAGAATTTAGGAACTCCAAATTATAGCCATAATAAGATACCATTTTATGTCAGCCAGATTGGCAAAAACATGAGTCTGACATTATCAAGTGTTGGGGAGGGATGTGGGCCAGTGGGAGTCCTCACACACCAGTGGTAGTACTCTAACTTGGCATAACAGTTTTGAAAAGGAAACTTGTTTTTACCCCTATTATTCAAGCAATGAGCTCACAGTCCCACCTTTCCAGTCCCTGGTAAGAGTCGGGTAGGAGGAGAATGAGCTTTGGAGTCAGACAGACTGGGACTAGAACCCCCGTTTTACCATCTCATCATAGTTGTAGGGGCTGAGCATGTGAGTTTCTGAGTTCCTTTCTCTGTACAATGAAAGTAACTGGACTGTTGTGGATAATGACTGAAAATTCACGGCATCGAGTAATCCTCACTAAACGTCAGTATTTTTATTAATACCTGAGTGAGGGACAGGTTCAGTGGGGACATCACCTTCTCCCGTTACTGCCCACAGGGCATATAGTGGGTGGGTTTGATTTACATTTGCCAAGGTCTCCACTGAATACCCGACTCATGATATGCACTTAATTCTACAGAAACCTCTTGACACCTCCACACCACACCCCCTGCTTTCACTTCCCCGTGACTGCCTTTGCTGCGCGAGTCAGCCATAGCCTTGACCTTCAGCCAGTAGTGCGCACACGCGGAACGCAGAAGGTTATTGCACTGGGGGGATATGCTGTTTCCTTATTACCGGGGCCTTTCATGCTTCTTGAAAGTTACAAACCCAGCACTGAAAAGAGCAGTGTAGAGCAGAGGGCTGATGGATGGATCAAAGGACACCCCGGTGACCCTCTTTCCTTGGAGTAGTCTCAGAGATAAATTTACTCTCTTCCGAAATCTCGTTTCTTATGTTGGCGTGTGTGCAGAAAACTCAGCTGGAGTTACTGCGAGCGTGGGCATATGTGATTTCTGTGCTCAACCGTGTCGGAGAACCAGCTAAGAGCAGATACTGCTGGCGATGTATTAGTGCTGTGCATCAAAATGGGTGAAAGTGGTAGAGGCAATAATTCCAAGGGCGTTTCCAGTTCCAGGGGCTTGGCAAATTCTAAGGAATTCTTGAATTCCTCAGGTTTCAGGTGAGGATAAATATTTTGAACGCTTAAATGTTTTGGAGTGACAGATATTTATGACTCAGAAGAGATATTTTTATAGAGCTTAAAAGAAAGAATTCAGGTGTCTGACCCTGATGCTGATTTTTGGGTGCACTTTGAGGCCTGTCTTATAGCCAAGCTTTGTATTGCTCAGCAAAGATTTGAAAGCTCATTCTCATCACTACGAGGATCCTTAAAGAGTGACAATAAAGGCGGGAACTTTAGGCCCATGAGCGCGACCCCTTGAACATCCTTCCTGCCCCTCCCACCTCTGGTCATGCAGGAAGCCACGTGTCCAGGTGCGTTGTTGGAACAGCTGTTTAAGTCCAAAGGACTAAGTCATCACTCAGAAATTAGAGCCCAGGAGGGTTAGATCTGACCTTTGAACTGGTCTGGGCATTCTGTCCAGGTATCTCGTCCAGTCCTCCAGCCTCTCCTGACTTGACGTTTTAATTTATCCATTATAAACACTATATTAAAAACCCACTCCTTTCTGAGCCAACATGAGGATGATCAAGCATCCGGTGTGCCTGCGACAGGGGTTTCCTGGGACACAGGACTTTTTAGTGTGAAAACTGGGATAGTCCTGAGCACAGTAGGACAGTTGGTCACCCTTACGAATTCCTGCTTCGTACACCTGGAACAGGGGAGCCTCTGCTGTGGTCCATGGGTAGTGGGCTGAATAGTGGCCCTCCGAAAAATGTATGTCCACCTGGAGCCCCAGAACGTGACAGTATCTGGAATAAGGGTTTTTACAGAGGTAACTAGGTAAGGATCATCCTGGATTAGGGTGGGCCCTAAATCCAGTCACTGATGAGTGTCCTTTAGCAGAGACAGAAAAGGAGATGACATGGAGACACGGGAGAAGGCCACGTGAAGGTGGAGGCAGAGATTGGAGTGATATGTCTACAAGCCCCTGGACGCCAAGGACTGCCCACAGCCACCAAAAGCAAGGAGGGAGGCGTGGACGGATTCCCCCTCCGAGGGAACCAGCCCCAGAGACAACCCTGACCTTGGGCTTCTGGCCCCCAGAACCGAGAGAACGAATTTCTGTTGCGTCGGGCCGGCAAGTCAGTGGTGATTTGTTAGGCAGCCCTAGAAAACTAATGCGCCGTGGGAAGTGAGTTTGGGGCTTTTACTGCAAGATCTGGGAGAAGAATTTTAGACATTTTTGCAGCCCATGCTACCTCTTTGCTTAAAGCGAACCAGCCTCTAGGTGTGACTGTTGTCTGCATGGCTGTTTAGGGAGCTTCTGTTCAGTGGTGCTCACCTGCGTTCTTTAGCACCCCTGGGCTCCCGGGAGGGACCCTGGGGGCTGCATGGTGGGGAGCGTGCCAGGCAGAGGCTGGGCCTGCGGGCTGTAGATCCCAGACCTGCGCAGGCCAAAACAACTCTGTCTTAAATGAGTTATTTTTAGGGGATTTAATTTAGGAGGGTTCCCCCCGCCCCGGAGAAGACACGTTGCCACTTAAAAAGAAAATAAAACAGAAAGCTCATGAAATTCTGACGAGTTGCACTCTGTCTCTCTTTTCTAATGCCATTCCCTTCCCTGGCACCATCAGTCTCCTTCTGGATAACGCCCTTTAGGGGTACAGCACGTCTGCAGTCACGGGGCCACTGTGCCACTGCGATTTGGAAATGGGGGTGCTTGGAGCAGAACCTCTGGCAAGATGGGAGTTTGAAGAACCAGTGCTGCAGGTGAAATCCTCATCCCCTTGGCCTTGACTGACCGTTTTAGATTCTTTCCCCCTCTCACGACCTTCTGCAAGCACTCCTGTCCTGACTGGCATCTCGTGTTTACCGATGGCCCATGGTAAAGTGTAGAGGGAAAAAGTGTAGGAAGGGGGCGGGGTGAAATTATTAAATACCGGGACTGGGGAAAAGTGGGCAGGCAGGAAAATTATTTTAAAAGGGTTAGGGGGAAAGGGAGGTAGGGTAGTAACAAAAGGAAAATCTGTACCCACATTAGAGTGCTATAATTTTCCCCAAGTATTGCCATAGAAATCACACTTCAGACCGTATGCCATGCATAAATTTGAAGAGAACAATTTACCTGTATTGTTCACCGCGTGTCATCAGCTTCCTCTTCCTCACGGATCAGTCAGCAGGACTCATTTCATACATTATCATCTGCTTCTGTAGAGCATTCATCTCTTTTCACCGATCCGGCTGCCCAAATGTCCCCCTTTCAAGTCACGGACATCATTAAGTGTCCTTCTGATTTTGCACCACCGATCGTTTTCAGAGCCCCTTTATTTCATTACTTTGCATTCAGAATTTCAAGCCTAAATCAATAGCCTTGACATAAAGGCAGATCCCTGCTTTCTCTGTGCGGCATGAGCAGTTACGTTCCTGAATCAGTAATTTCTTTTTCTCTCCGGAAGTCTGGGTGGAAGATAGCATGCTTTTAATAAGTCTTAATTTGTTAGAGGGAACGATGAAGATAAAAACTGGTGATGAGAATCCCCTCCTGCCTGAGCCTCCCGTCCACCCTTAGCCTTAGCCTTAACCTTTTACACAGTTTTGGTGTTTTTGTCGCATTTTCTTCCTCTCCTCCGAAGAGGAGGACCTTGTAACTGGGACCAGTGCGCCAGGCTGTGAGATCCATCCCCACTCTACCGCCGGCTCGCCGAGCAGCTCTTAGAAAGTTAGCTCTTCTTTCAGTTTTCTCTCCTATGAAATGGAGACTCACTAACCCTTTGGGGAGTATTTTGGTTGATGAAGGAGCTCTCCTCTGATTCCTTCTGTTTAGAGCCCGGCTTCCTCTTGTCACACCTGCCAGCCAGCTCCAAGGAGGCCTCTGCCAAACCCCTGGAGCCGTGGCCCTTGAAGGAACCTGGGAAGAGGTGAAACGCCACCACTGAGTCCCTTAATGGGACCTTGCTGGGCAGTGAGACACCCCAGGTGCAGTCTGAGGTGCATGCGTCAGAATGGCCGAAGCCAAAGGGCAGGGTGGTCTTTTTCCTCCTTCTCTGTTGCCTCGGCTCTCCTGCGCGTCAGAGGACAAAGGGTGCGAACTTCCCAGGTTACGCGTGGAGACTAAGGTGGTTAGAGATTCATGCCTGATCTTTTAACTCTACGTGTGCGAAACAGGGCAGCATGGACCTGTGCTCGCCCAGGCCAGGTAGCTCAGGTGGCTAGAGTCGTACTCATGCGTCAGCCAGTGTTGCGATTTGAGCCCTGATCAGGTTTCATAAACGACCAGCGAATGCAGTCGTAAGTGGAAGAACAAAGTGGTGTTTCTCACTGCCTCTCGCTCCCTTCCTCTCTCTCTGAAATCAATAAATAAAAATTTTTAAAAAATATATAATTAATTTTAAAAACCTCGGCTGTTCTCATTTTGCCCCCAAGTATCCCAGCATCCCAGATTCTTTCTTTACGAGACTGTCGCTGCCCACGCCATTGTGGGCAGGTCCTTAGACCCCCTCTGCCTTTTCTTTTTGCCTCCTTGGAAAAGCGGAACCCACCCGAGGGCCTCGGAGAAACTTGCTGACCGTGGCCTGTTAGTCGCTGCGGAGAGACAGTGCCTGACTTGGGTTGTGGGCAACGGTAACAGGGACGCCCATGCACCCTCCACCGAGTTTTCAAAAGAGAGTGTTACGTAGGACTTCGAAGCCCCATACGCAACACTCCTGTCCCTCTCTGCCCCTCAGAAATAACCTCTATTCTGAATTTAGTGCCAATCAGCCCCTTGGTATAAATACAGTTTTTACCACATATTATGTATTTCAATATTAGTTTTGCCTCATTTCAAACTTTATATATACAGGATGCAGCTTGCTCATTTTGCAGACATTTAAAAAAGATTTCTGTTGATTTAATAATTCACTAATTTTTTATTGGGATTTATGTTCCTTATGATTTTATCTCTGGAGCATCTTTGCATTGTAGCTTTAATGGACCATCTTCCAGAACGTATTTGCGTTTTATTTTCCTGGGTAGCTGGGGTGAGGGATGAGGGTCTCTTACAAGTAAATTTTTTTGGGGCTTTTTGGATGCACTGGTGGCGTGAATTCTGACTTCAGCCCCTAAAATGAGGTGACTTTCTTCATTTCATCCACTCTACCTGGAACCAAGTCTGAGACAGGTGTACCTGTCCACAGTTTTCTTCTGTGGGGCAGGTGTTTTTTCTAGATCACCCACTGAGGGTGTCGAACTTTGGAGAATCCTGTGTTCTGTGGAATCTCTTAGTTAGATTTGTACACTTCTAAAAATACAGGGTCTGGCACAGATAATACCCCTTTTTATTACAAAATCATAAGCATGTCATTTCATAACATAACAATATCACACTCAAGCACACCATATGACATTTTAGGTTTAAATGTTCAAATCAAAACTATAAATTATTACACCCATATTGTTGCTCTACCATCCACACTCGAGCAGGGGTTACTTCTGCCGGAGCCTGTGTTAGGTAGAAACCCTGGTATATATTGGGTTGGCCAAAAAGTTCATTTAGTTATTTTTTTTGCATGATGGCTCTAGTAGTATTTAGTTGTCTTTAACATCATTTTTGAAACAATTTTGTTAGACTGTATTGTGACAGCTGTCATATCAGTGTGCATTAAAAAAAAACTTATCAAAATTGGTGAATTTTTGTGCAGCCATTTTAGTATTGAAAATGGAAGAAAGCATGCGACATTTTCAACGTATCGTTTTATTATTTCAAGAAAGGTAAAAATGCAGTTGAAATGCACAAAAAGATTTGTGCAGTGTGTGGAGAAGGTGCTGTGACCAGTTGAACATGTCAGAAGTGGCTCACGCAGTTTCTTGGTACCATTGACATTTTGGCCAAATAATTCTTTGCTGTGGGGCTGTCTCCTGCATTGGAAGATGTTTAGCAGCGCCCCTGGCCTCGAGCCACTAGAAATAGCGGGAGAGAGCTGACACACTCAAAATATCCAGATCAATAATGTTATTGGTGAAAATGAAAAATGTGTCTTATTTTATGGAAAAAACTAAACAGACTTTTTGGCCAACCCAGTAGTAATGAAATAGCAAAACAGATATTGGTCATCTGTTGTCACAATAGTGTCTCCAGACAAACCACCACAAAACCCAGTGCCTTGCAGCGACCGTCGTTTCCTCTTGCTCCTTTGTCTGGAACACAGCCAGGGCCTGCCGACCTGGGCCAGTTGCAGCTCAGCGTGGTGCCCATTCGTGGGTTGGGTCCAGTCCATTTCTCACGTCTCCCAAATTACTGGGAATTTGGCTTTATGTTCAAGGCTGAATTAGAGATGATTCCGTTTCGCTTTTTGGTGGACTTAGGCTTTTAGTGCCATACAGAGAGATGACAGTTACTGAGAGCCTCTGATCCGAGGCTCTCTGAATGTGTGTCTCTTCACCTAAACATACCCGTGGAAGTGGGAGGAGTTCCCCACTGTAACAAAACTAAGGAATTCTGTTGAAAAGTAGCTGCTCCTCCCCTTTTCCCTATCTTTACTTTTCCCACCAACTTCTGGGGTTTGGTAATTATCTTTTGAGAATCCCAGTCATGGTATGAGAATCTTAGTCATGCTATTAAGGGGTTCTACAAATAAATAAAAGGAATGATAAGAGAAGGAAACAGCTAGAAATTCCACTGACCAAGTCAATTTCTACGTCTTGGATTACTTTCTCTCACTGCACCCCACCCCCTGCCCCCTGCACTGCCACTCGGTTTTTTAGTAGGGAGCGTTATTCCTGGGAAGAACTTTTGTATTTTCTAGGAGTCCATCTGCTTTTACTACTTATCTCTCACCTGAAGCCATCATGTTCCATTCTGAGCCTCATAATCATTTTCACAGCCCCTAAATGTGATTTCACACACAGCACATTATGACTTCTATGGAGAGTGAGCAGTGTGAAATTATTAACCCCTTAGGACAGGGACCCCATTTCACACTAATCTCCTTAGCAACCAACAGAAGACAGGAAATAGGGCAGCATAAATGGATTCAGGATAATATCACTTCCAATTTAATAATCTGTTCTCAGTGTCTTCAGAATATAATCTCAACCAGCAATTACAGCAGACACCAAAGAGTGCTGAGCAAACTTCCCTGAGAACATAGCACTTGTATGGAGGAAGCACGTAGGAAAACGTACCCTAAAGAATGAGGATTGGGTCCAACCGAGATGAAGTCTTGCCCTACAGTGGTGGACCACTGGGCCAGGGCATCTCCTAGCCAGATGGCATCTGAAGATGGATGACAGGGTCTGAAGAGATTAAGTAATGAGTCAATGCCAATTTATGCCTTGTTTCCTTGTGTTTTGAGGAGGAAGAACGACATCCCACATAGAACTAGATCTGCAAATTCACACCTATAACCCCTCAATAATGAACAGCAACAAGAATATCCCACAGGTCTTGATTTCTCACCCAAACACCTGTACTCTCCTTGATGATCAATACCCTGTTCTTCTGTTGTTTCAGGAAGGGAGTATTTGTTGACAAAGAGGAAAGTTAATCCAAATAGTGCAACTGTTTTTCATACCTGCTCTGTATACAACGCAAGCAACTAATGTAACGCGTGCCATTGTGTTGAGCGATGTCTGAGATCTGTGCTACCTTTTAAAACAGGACTTACAAGTAAAAGCTGTTAGAGGAAAATGTTTCACTCTCAGTCGCCAGTGATTTTTGGATCCTCATTGCAGTTGGTTGATCAAGCCGGGCAACCTCCTTCGTGAAATGCAATGAACTTGAATTTCGGTTTAATCACAGATCTGGTTATAGGGTGGGATTTGAAAGCCTCTTCTGTTCCTTGAATAGAAGACTCATCGAAGAAATCCAGACGTGGTGGAACCCTGCTATTACCCCGTTCAATTATTATTATTGTGATTTTCTACTCAGCAAGTGCGTAGACTTGAAAAAAATCATCTAATAAACATTTATTAGCGGCTGCTTTATGCCTGATAGCAGAAAATTAGAAGGAGCCAGATGCACCCACTTTAATTAATTGGTGTCATCAGTGGTATGTAACATCAAGGGTGGGAATTGCTAACTTAACTTGTGGCTTTGTGGCTCAAATGAGTTTTTGTAGTCTCAAAGGCTCCCCCCCACCCCCGCCCCCTTGGATAACTACATAGTTAGAGCTCGTGTTCTCCTTTTCCATCTATCTGAAATTTTTGTCTTTTTCTTTTTTTTGGAGGTTGGGAGGATGTTCAGTTAAAATTATTTTTATGGAATGATAGGTTCGAAGTTGGCAATTATTCTGCAGGAGAGTTGGGAGTTTATTCTTTGAGTTTTCTCAGTTCCTTCAAAAGACCAAAGAGCCGCTGGCTGGTGTGACTCAGTGGATTGAGTGCCGGCCTGCAAACCTAAGGGTCGCAGGTTCAGTTCCCAGTCAGGGCACATGCCTGGGTTGCAGGCCAGGACCCCAGTGGGGGGTGTTGCAAGAGGCAAACACACACTGATGTTTCTCTCCACCCCTTCTCCTCTCTAAAAATAAATAAATAAAATCCTAAAAAAAATAAGACCTACAAAGAGAGGAGCAGCAAGAGGAGATGTAACAGACACATTTCTACTTTCAACAAATAATCCAGATTGGAAATACAATTAGCAGCCCTCCTCCTAGAAAAACCTTTTCCATTTTTCCTGGCTAAATTTACTCATCCTTTAGGTCTCTGCCTAGTTGTCATTTTCTCTGGGATGCCTCCCCAAACTGTCCCCACTTCATCCTCAGTCCCACTTCCAACTCTGTCAGGCATCCTTACCCCTACCTTGGTACTAAATTCATTATGTTTTGGAATTGTCTCTTTATTGTCTGTTTCTCTTTTGCTTGGGACTCGGGACTGTGTCTTGTCACGTTTTTGTCTTCAGCATCTAATTCAGAGCCTGGCATTCAGTAGGTGCTCAGTACAACCTGTATTGAATGAATGAATGAGTGAACGAATGAATGAATGGAAGCAGGGTCTATCTCACTGAGGTGGTGGGCTTTTCTGTGCTTCATTCATTTCTGCGTCCCTAGTACCTACTTGGTATGTTACCTATTGCTGTGCAACAAACCACTTCAAAACGTAGTGACTTAAAATAACTGTCATTTGTTCACCTGGGAGCCTGCGGGCTGGCAGTGTGGGCTGGGCTCAACAGGGCAGTTCTTCTGGTGTCAGCTGGACTCCCTCCTGGGTCTGCAGGCAGCTTCCAGGCCAGCTGGGGGCCTGTGATCATTTATCTGAGGAAGGGTTAGTCAGGCTTGTTCAAGAGCCAGCCAGGCAGGGTTCCCAGAGAGTGATCAGAGATGCGCGGGCCTCTCGAGGCCAGAGCTTAGCCCTGGTGCATCACCACTGTTGCTGTGTCCCACGGCTAAGGAGATCGCAAGGCCAGTCTGGATTTAAAGGGAGGGGATGTAAAGTCACATTGCAGAGCGGCAGGAATACAGGGACGAGAAAAACTGAGGACTTTTTTTGTCAACAATCTTTACAACACTTGGCGGAGAGTAAATGCAAAAAAAAAAAAAAAGGTTGAATGAAATCTGAGATATATTATATTCAGCCAAAATCTGGGAAAATAGTTCAGAGAAGACCAAGCTTCTCTTTGGTTCCATCCCACATTCCTTTTATCCTCTTCCTCCATTCCCGGGGGCTCGGCTTCACTGTTCCCCAAGAACTCGGGCCCTGGTGCTGCCCTGCCCGTGCCCAAGTCCTACGGAACTGATGAATGTTTCTTGGGCACCTGCTGTATTACAGAGCACCTGGTATAAGCCAGACTGTACACTAGATAAAATACAGTTCTTGTCATGGTAAAAGTATTTGAGGAGAAATTACAAGTGAGGTTAGTGACAAAGATATGTAGGGTGGAGATAACACCTGCTCTGTTGAGTGTGATGTTTGATCTGAGACTCAGTGGACATGGCCGACCCCGGAGCGTTTGCGAGACGGAGCAGGTGATGAGGCGCGCTCTCCGGGTGCGAGGACATGGGGAAAGGTGCCAGGGAGGAAGAGAGCTGTTTGAGGAGCCCGGGCGGGGGTCGGGGGGGAGGACGGAGAGTGTTCAAGACGGGGTCTCCCAGGACTGGGCAGGCCTGGAAGGTTCTTGCCTAGGAGGAATGAAAAGCTGTTGAAGGCTTTTAAATAGGGGAGAGATAGCACCCAGTTCACTTTTAAAGAACCTTCCTGGGCTGCCTAGAAAATAGATTAGTGATGTGTAAGACTGAAAATGAAATCCATTCCCTATTCTGCCATCAAAACACCACCCCCCAGCAAGATGTTTGGAAGACAGCAATCCTACTAAATTGAATTCGCACTAAAGTTACCGATAACCTTGTCAGTGGTATATTTGTTTAAATAGATCTGTAACGTGCTCTCTAGAGCCATTCTGAACCTGGTATTTGACAGTGACGTCTCAGCCTTGGGTGCACAGAGTGGTACTTGGAGGCTGAGGGGGCTGGGGGTGTGGGAGCTGTCGCCGGCCAGCCCCAGCGCCTCCCCATTCCTACTACCTTAACTGCCCTGCAGGGCAGGAGCCCAGTGGCTCCAGTCTCTATGGAAACCCTCCGGGACACCGGAAGCTGGTTGATCGCGGTATGGCGATGCCTGGTGCCTGCTCTCCTTCTAGCCACTTTTTAAAAACCCCATCGTTGGGCGTTGTTTTAAAAACTTTGCAACTGGTCGAAAGCTTTGACTACCGTAGGGCACCTGATTTTCAGGGCGGAGCTGAAGTCCTCCTTTTGGCGTGGCCTCATGGGAGCATCTTTAAGTAGCACTTCTCAAGCTTCCTGGTGTTCTGGGAATAACTGACAGGTATTTGTCGATGGCGTGAGCCAAGCACGTGTCTGCAGCAAATTTCCTTTTCCAGCCCCGCCCAGTTCTCAGCGCGCCCTGGAAGCATTGTGGTCACTGCCCAGCTTCTTCCTAATGAAGCATGTCCAGCCCCAGACAGCCAGTAGTTCAGGTACCAGGTGGCCCAACCACCGTGTCCTGGCTCCTGAATTTAGACATTCAGTTTTCTTTAAAACTCACCTCCTGCTTATCAGTCATGTTCACTATTGGGTCACCTGCAGAATGGAGTCGTTACCTTTAATGTTTAATAACCGTGGCATACAGATAATATAATAAGATCCGAGGAATGTAATTTAGAGAGGCTTTCGACTCAAGCCTTGGGTGTTCGTGTTTTTAATCTTTCATAATCCTGTCCCCAGGGCTAGGAAAACCTTGTTTCTTTGTCTTCTGCTTGGGTTGTCCCTTTTATTTTGTCCTTGTTTCTGCATGACAATGCCCTGATTGATCCCTGTTGGTGGTGCCTCGCTCTGGGCAGTTGGAAGCAGAGGTGACACTGGGGACCGAGGATGCCTTGTGCTGGGTCTGTGCCACAGGATTGGGAGGGTGGCCAACTTGGAGGGCTTGCGGGGTCAGACTCTGCCCTCGATGCGGGTGAGCAGTGTGCCCTGGTCTTGTGGGTGGTTTTATCGATTCCCCGAAGCCCGGGCAGCTTCAGGGTCTGTCCAGGTGTAATTCAGCCTTATAGCAGATGGACGGCTCTCAGCAGTGCAGAGATTCTTGGGGTAGAAGCCTGGCAGTAAAGAAGAAAGACTTCATTCTTTTTATTTTTCGGTATAGGAACATGCACAGGATTGAATGAGTCATTCTGGTCTGTCTTCTTGGAAGAAGCCTCGCTCTGAATTCACAGGTTAAAACTCTCATTCCCCATGGGCAGCATCCCCTTGAGAAATAAGGCAGTTAGACTGTTTTGAGTGCTCCCTTTAAGGACTGTGGACCACAATGGTGGCCCTGTTTTATATCTGGAGGGGCTGTGGGCAGGAAGCCTATGGCAAGGTTCATAAAACTCGTGGAGCTTTTTCAGAGAAAGGAACCATAGAAATGTAAGGCAGCCGCGCTGTGTCGGCCACCTCCCCCAGAGCCCTTGGGCTCCCATCTCACTCCAGGTCATAAAGGGAGAGGGTCTGCGGCGGCTCCCTGCCCCCCGCCCATTGAGTTCTCCAGGAAAGACCCAAAGGGTCTGAGTCCCAGCTATACATGAGAGTTTCTTCAGCCATTAATCCACGTAGCCTGTGTCTTAGATCTTTGAAGAGGGGTAACTCTCCTCTCGAAATTTTACAGTTTCTTTTTCCTTTTTCATGAATTGCTTTATAAATAGGGAGCTGGCGTGTCGTCCTGAGGAGTCAGAGTTAACAAGGCTGCCCTTGAACAGCGTAAAACTGAATCAGGTATGCAGCAGGCATTTGCTTTTTCATCGAAATCATTGGCTTTCTCCTCCAGGCCTGTTTCGCTGGGGACGGCAGTGGGGGGAGGTTGCTGGAGGTGCAGCCGAGGAAAAGGGTTGAGAACAGTTCTTAAAAGGAAGCGCTCTTAAGAGTTCAGCCTTGTTGTCTGCTCTGGTGGTTTCTTTTCTTTTCTTTTTTTATTTATTTCATCTTATTTTATTTATTTAGTTTTTTAGAGAGAGGGGAAGGGGGAGAGAGAGGGAGAGAAACATCGATGTGTGGTGGCCTCTCACGCGCCCCCAGCTGGGGACCTGGCCTGCAACCCAGGCGTGTACCCTGACTGGGAATCGAACCTGTGATCCTTAGGTTTGCAGACCAGCACTCAGTCCACTGAGCCACACCAGCCAGGGGAGCAGTTATTATTACTTCCATTTTACAGAGGATGAAACTGAAGTTCAGAGAGGTCCAGTGACGTAACCAAGGGTACATGGCCAGGTGAGGGGCGGAGTGGGATTCGAATCCTTAAATTCTGACTCCATGTCCAGTAGTCTGCCCAAGGCTGCACACTGACTCTTAGCTTGGCTTTTCCAATAAGTTCTGTCTTCAAAAAATTAGACTCACACACACACAAAAAAGAATGGAAGCCTCCTTAGAAGGAAATATCTTTCTGAACAGTATATATATATTTTTTTCTAGAAAGTGGCTTAAAGGAGTAGGCTCAGTCTTCAGGAAAAGGTGTTCTCAAGGCTTACCGACTCCTTTATGAAGTGTTTATGAAGAGCCTGCCCTGTCCTGTCCTGGGCGCGGTGCAGGGTGATGGGAATGGGGACCGCGTCAGATAAGCGTGTGGCTCCTGCCCTCCCTGAGCTCACGGCCTGGTGTCTGGCAGGTGGTTCACAAGGGTGACAGATCCCCTGTGTGTTTCTGAGTCTGGAAGACTGATGCCTCGTGTTCCGACTGATAGGCAAATGGCACCTTCGTGCACTACAAGTGAGCTGTACTAGACAAAGACTAGTTTCCAGAGAGCTTTGATGGGTGAATGGTTAAATAAATATATACAATAGACTGTTATTCAGTGATTTAAAAAACAAAAAGGAATGAAATCCTGAGACAGGCTGCAGCACGTAGTGTGAACCTTGAAGACATGCTAAGTGAAATAAGCCAGACACGAAAGGACAGATGTTGTGTGATTCCATTTATATGATAGGCAAATTCATAGACAAAGACGGCAGAACAGAGACTACCAGGAGGAGGGGAATGGGGAGTTACTGTTTAATGGTTGCCGAGTTTCAGTTTGTGATGACGAGAATCTTCTAGATAGAGATAGAGGTGATAGTTACAAAGCAACATGAATACACTTCAATGCCATCAACTTGTACGCCAAAAAATGGTTAAATTGGTAAATTTCATCTTCTGCATATTTTACCGCAGACAGAAATTTCCAGAATATTGTCAGCTATAATTACACATACGTTTAAAGCAAGAGGAAGGTAGACATGGTCAGAGCCAACGACTTTGGGAAGAGAGAAGAGGCCCCACCTGTCCCTGGCTGGCTTTCCGAAAGCATCCGGGCCCCACGGCTGTCCAGAGCGATCCTGGCGCCGGTGGAGGAACCGGCCCAGGCCGGGGTGGTGCTTTCACAGTTGACTGGGTAACGAGAAGAGCTGCTCTCGGAGCAGAGAGAACATGTGTCCTGGAAGGTAACCTCCGCTTAATGTTCCACATGATCCAGGAGGCCAGACGGCGTTTTATGTGGTTTTCACAACTGTGATGTCGGGCTGAGTACCAAACCTGTTTGTATTCCTAACCCAGCTCCTTGCCTCCCGCCTGCCTTTTACCTGGGTTTCAACGGCCACATTGTTTTTTCCCTTTTCCTTGTTATTGTTAGTGCAGTGGTGCCAGCCTCTACCACCTTCAGCGTACTTGCCTGCCCAGGGTCTAGCACAGAAAATAGAATCCTTTTTCCAGCAGATCTGGTCAAATGACTGGCTTTCGCTTTGCATTTATATTCGGTTCTGGGTTGATGGTTTCCGAGTGTGGATCGCCTGCTTGGTGGGATGTGGAGAGGACACGTTCTGGTCCCATGTTGCCTTTTCCTTACCCTGCCGGCCGTTCATCAGCAGGTAGTATTTTCATAGGGGAGGCAAATTTATTTTCATAGAATATCAGAAAACATAGTAAAATAATACACATAGTCAAAAGCAGTATTTGCAAAAACATTTTAGAATTTTCACAGCGCTTCTCACATATTCTCTCTTGAGCCTTACAGCGGTCCTGAGGAGGAATCGAACAGGCATCCCGACTCTTTATGAGGAAACCGAGGCGCAGAGAAGTTACGTAGTGTGCCCAGGGTTGCCCAGCTAACATCGGTCAGAGCTGGATCTGGAGGTATTATCTTCTGGGTCCATATCTAGCATTCTTTCCACCGCCCCATGACAACTACTAGAAAGGAAGATCTAGCTCTTGTAAATGCTTTCAACATTATTTCCATTTTGAGCATTGTTGCCTTTATTAAATAAGTCATAGTGGTCATTCGAACTTTGCAAAATCATTTTGAAAACTTTGTCCTTCAGTAAATCTTGAGACAAGTGTCTGCACTTGAGCCATTGTAGTAGACTGGCAAAGTGAGTTCTCAGAGATGACCAGGATCGGAGGAGAGACCCTGAGACGGGACAGGGCTCAGGAGGGATGACCGGCTTTGGCCTCTGGAACTGGGTTCCTGCTGTCCCAGCAAGGGGTGGGGAGGATGTCAGGGGCAGCAGAATCCACCTTCGTGTGGCCTTCTGGAGACTTGTTGTTTTTGGTGAAAATAAGGCATCCAGCTGAGATAAGTGGAACTCATCTTTCTCTTTCTGGTGGCCCAAGGCTGCTGTTACCGGAACTCCGTGACTGTTCAGCAGAACTTCTGAAGATAACCAGTTTGGTCTTATGGGGAATTACAGTGTATTGATTGGCTCAATGAAAATTCATTTTATTAGGATTTCAGTCGTAGCCCATTCATTACTCCCCCTCCCACTTTAAAAGAAAAATGTTCATGTCCTTAGTTCAAGTTCCTTTTAAAACACAACCATCCTTCTTTCGCTGGTAGAGGCACAAACGGGTGAAAGTCTCATTGAAATGACAGTGAACTGGGATGGTGCGTAGGTGGCCCCCGGGGCTGTGGCTTCTCTGGGCCGCTCCCCTCTGCCCCTTCCTGCGTGTGCTGGAGGGGAGGCTGGCCTCCCCGGCCTGGCCACTGGGCTGATTACAGTGATGTATCTTGGAACTGGGCTTGAGCAGGGATCATCCTGTTTCCTGTTGGAATTGATTTTCTGTCCAGCCTTCATTTCCTATTGTACATTCCTTTGGGGTCAGAGCGGCTTTGCCTGACAAAAGCAGGGCTTTCTCCTTTGGAGGTAGTTTTGGATCCTCCTCAACTGTGTGTTTATGTAAATGGAAGCCAGGCAGCGCAGGAGTGTGGCTGCCCCGCCACACTCTGCCTCTCCTGCCTGGTTATCGTCCGGCAGCTGGACGCCGTGGGGTTGCAGGGCCAGCGCCGGAGCCCCAGGTCATCCTGTCACTTGCCCTGTATCTTAGTGTGTGGGCGCGTCTTCATGTGCCATTTGGGCCTTATTTCCTGAAGCCCGCGTGGGAGAGCTCTGCCAGAGAGAGGTGCTACGTTGCTGTTACCATTTCCCATGGTTACTGCCTAAATGAATCTGGTTCAAAGCTTTAGCAAGCTGTTGGTGCGCCACAAAGCTGAGTCAGCACTCAGAGAGTCCCTGATCAAGCCGCCTGCTTTCTGGTGCCTGACTGTTTACCAATAAACGTTAAGGGTGCAGCGTCCAGGCTACTCAGCAGTTGTTGAGATGTGTGAAAACGAAATCCTTAGCACCTTAAGATGCTACGTGGATCAAGCCAGTTGTTGATTCACTTTCCAGGCCCTCGGTACTCAGCGTTTGTTTTCGTTGCTCCATTTCTTTCCCACGGTCTCTGAAAGTGTTCTAGGATGTTTTAATCAAGTGAAATAGCAATCTCAATAAACTGCCATTTTATTAAGTTCACCAAAGATGAGGAATTTTGTTTCACCTGTGATTGTGACACACGGCAGTACATCCCCCAGCCCTCATTCTCCATCCTATTTCTTGAGTGTATGTGTAGTACATCACATCAATCCATTTGCTACTTCACAATCAAGGCCCTACTTGTTGATGTGTAACCATAGCAACGGGGTTACAGCTGTCAGCACGTTATCAGTAGCAGTCAGAAAAGCCTAATGTAAATTTACTGTAATGCCAGAGAGGAAGCCAGTGATGTGGTAAAGGTATCGAAGGACTTGTTTTGGAATCATTTCTAAAGCTTGATGGTTGATAGTGCACAAACACGTCCCAATGAATGGAGTCACATGATAGCATACAGTTTCATTCAACTATAAATTGGACATTGTATTATTTGGAGATAGGATTGAAGGAAGGTGGTTCTGTAAATTCAGCAACACAGAAGGTAATAGCTTGGTTATTACTCTGCTGGTCACCCTGTCTATGTGTCATGGAAGCCGTAAGAGACGTGGGAGGATTTTCCCAGCGTATCAGGGTTTCGTGGTTATTTCTTCCAGAACATGAAGACGTACGTGGTGGCAGAGACGGAGAATGGCCATCTGGATGGTGATTAAAAAACAAAACAGAATAAACCAAGAGGTTTGAGTTCTGTTCTCAGTTCTGCTTCTGACCTCTTCAGTGACCTTGAGCAAGTTTCTTTACCTCACTGGACCCGAATTTCCTTATTTGTAGAAAGAAACTGTCAGACCGAATGCTCTCGAAGGTCCTTTCCAGTTCTGGCATTGAACTCAAAACATCAACTTACTTGATGTATTTACACGATCTCAGCAGAACTTACTTAGATTTGTGAATTGTTTGCATGTGGGTAATCACTTGCACACCTGAAGAATACCTTAGTGGTGGTTTCCCGTAGTAACTGAAGGTACAGTGAAGCAAACATGGACTCCCCCAAAACCAAAGCTAGAAGCAGCTTCTCTTTTAGAGCGAGTGCTGATAAGATAGACATGAAGGCACTCCGGCCGTGCCGGGCCGGTCTGCCCCTGCATGGAGTCCTGAGGTCTCAGAGCTCCCACTGGCTCCTGTACCATGAAACGCCACCCTGCTGGGCTGTGCGACAACAAGTAAGGAGGTGAGAAGCTGTAGGACTCTGAAGGCACTTGTGCAGGTGCTGGCTTCTCCACAGAACGAATGGGACGATTCTCAAGTTAACGACTTTCTTGGAAAGTTACTCGGTTTCACACTCTTCCCTACTCTGAATGGGAGTCCCTGGGGAAGCTGATCCAGCAGGGATCCCCTTACACTAAAGAAAAATTTTAAAAAGCATTCTTGTTCTGGGAGGATCCACCAGTCACCTACTCAGATACTCAGAGGACAAATTTTGCACTGCCTTTTGGAGACAAGAAAAACACTAATCACAGGTAAATCTGATCGGATTTCAGTCTCATTCTCTCATGGTACCAGAGAGCTAAGTTATGATATATTCTCTGATCAGCCCTGGTGCTACTAACCAAGACCCCAAAAAGGCTCAGCAGTTGATGGCAAAAATGGTGAGGCGTCAGGAGGATGTTTTTATTCAGGAAGGTGTATGTGATTAATGATACAAAATGGAGTTGGTATTGTTTTAGGTTCAGCTCTTGAAGCCTCAGAAACATTGGCCTTCCCTGGTGCTGAAGGAAGCAGTATTCCTTCTCTTCTTCACTCTTCTCCTCTTTGGTCTGGGTAGCCTTCCCTCCTACTTTCTCTGGGACTCTCCTTCGTCTGAGTCGTCTTTACTTTGCAGACAAGCCCGGACTGGGCCGGGGTGGTGGGGGGAGCAAACTTCACCTGATCCTGCAAGCTTCCCTTGCTGTCCTAATTGCCCATCCACTGTCTAGCTTTTTAAAAAAAATAATTTTTCACCTTTAAATTACAACTGATGTGCACTGGTATCATAGTTTTGGGAGGACAGTGTACCGATTAGCATTTATATAACTTACGAAGTGATCACCACGGTGAGTCTGATGCCCACCTGGCGCCCTCCCATTGTTATTACCGTCTACTACCCCACAACAGACTCTTTTCTTAATCTTTACAATTGGTCATAAATTCCTTATACTGTCCGGAAACTGCTCCATGAACTGTGTCACAGGTTTCGAAGCTGTTTGATGGCCCTTCATTGTTTTTTATTTATTTCTCTGACACTGTCTGTTACGATTGACTGTTTATTTCTATTCGGGAAATGTTTTCCCTCCTTCAGCTTTCCCTCAGAGCATTGGACTGGGTCTTAAATCGAGCGACACACATGAAGCTCTTAGAAACTGCTCACGTGGACTCAATAAATATTAACTGCTGTTGTATTTAATGCAACACTGGGAGCACTGTGTGTTCCAGTTTTTATGCTACCTGCCTCCTTCCTGTCTGTTGGTTTTATTTATTCTTTGTGCTCCTTAAATACACCCTCTTCCTGTGCTTCAGTCCTGAGCCCGCCTTCTCTCTTAAAATGTGCCCAGAGTGGATTTCCTGTGGAGTAGATGAAGTTTGAGCTTTAGGGCTCCCATGTGCACAGGCCTCTTCTAAGGGCTGGAGCACCCGTGCACACGCCCGCAGGGCCAAATGCGTTTCTCAGATTTTCGGAGGGGAGTTGTCGAACTGTAGTTGGTTGGGACCACCCGATGCCCTGCTTTGCCCTCCCGCAGACTTCTCCTGTCAGGTGGGGTTGGAGTAGCCGTGGACACTTTTGACATTCTGTTGAGCAGAACTTGAGCTGGAGATACATTTAGTTTCCATTTTGTGGGTTATTTTTATGTGGCTCTCAGTCACTTCTATGTTTAGTTAAATTATTGTGGGGCGCGGGGAGGGGTCCTGCCCCTGCACAGAGGTGGCATTGTGATATGAATACATTGTTGGGTGCCTGGGCCTCAGAAGTTGGAGCAGGCTGGGAAGAAAGGCACAGAGACAAAAGCTAGACTGTGGAAACTTTTCTAAACTGTCAATCTAAAAAATCACCATCATCCTAGAAAAAGGACTGAATCATGTTTCTATTCTCTCTGTAAGAACTTGTATTGCAAAACTGTTGTCCTGTTAAGAGAAAAATCAAAAGTATACTGACAAAATATGTAGGAAGACCAAATGTACAAATTAGAAAGGAAAAAGTAGATCAATTGGACTACGTGAAAATTTAAAAAAATTGCTTCAAATAATATCAAGAAAGTGAAAAGCCAACCCACAGAATGGGAGGAAATTTTGCAAATCATTTGTAAGAGACTTGTATCTACAATATGTAAAGAACTCTTACAACTCAATAATAAAAAGACAACCCAACTGAAAAAAGAATAAGGATTTGAATAGTCACTTCTCCAAGCAAGATAAGTAAATGGCCAATAAAAGATGCTCAACATCATTAGCCAATTGGGAAATACAGATTAAAAGTACAGTGAAATACCATTCACATCCACAAGGATGGCTAGAATAAGACAGACGGATGATGCGAAGTATTGGCCAGGATGTGGAGAAACTGAATTTCTCATACACTCGTGGTAGGAACGTAAAATTGGTGTAAAAATGTTGCAGTCACTGGGGAAAACAGCTTGACCGATTCTCAAAAAGTTAAATGCGGAGTTACCGTATGACCCACACCAAGAGAAATGAAAAGACATGTGCACACAAACTTGAACACGACATCTGTGGCAGTGTTATTCACAATAGCCCCAAAGTGGAAACAATCCAAGTATCAACTGATGAGTGGGTAAGCAGAATGGCATAGCCACACAATGGAATATTATCTGGCAATTAAAGGAATAATGTAGTACTACATACAACAGCATGGGTGAACCTTGAAAACGTTATGGTAAATAAAAGAAGCTAGAGGTGAAAAATCATATATTGTATACCATTGTTATGAAATGGCCAGAAGAGGAAAATTCATAGAGTAATCAGATTAGTGGTTGCCAGGGGCTGACGTGAGGAGTGACAACGAATGAGTGTGGCGTTTCTTGCAGGGGAAGAAGGTGTTCGAAAATTGGCGATGGCCGCACAACCTTGTAAATATACCGTACATTTTAAATGGGTGAATTGTGTAGTATGTGAATGATGTCTCAATAAAGCTGTTTTAAAAATGTGGGAGCAAAGTACTTGTACCCTAAAATTTATCCGTTGCCTCCCAGCTAAAGCCCACCCTCCACAGTTTGCCCTCCAAGGCCGCCTACTTATGTGGCCCGTTTCTCTTCCTTCATCTGTAGATTTGTAAACCTCACACATTATCCGCGTGCCGTAAGTCTTCTTCGTCCAGGTGGAGATCCCCTTCACCCTTCTCTTGCAGCCCTTAGCATAGTGCCTGACGTTGTACTTATTCCTGTGTGCGTTTTACTATCTACATCTGATCGAGAGCAATTTCAGGCCAGGGAGTGTGCTCACTCATGTTAGCATCCCTCAGAGCAACTGGCCCCAGATCTTATCTGGCTGGTACAGGGTAAATTTGTGTCACTTCATAGAATGAATGGATTGTGAAATTATTAAAAGTGATCTTTATATGACACCATCTTTGCCTACTCTTTTATAAGGTCTTTCGAGAACAATGCAAGAGCAAACGCATAAAGACATTTTTGGAAACTCTTAAAACGCGAACTGTGTAGGGTATTATTATTATCTGTCACCCTGGTAACTATTCAAATTAGTGTCAGTTAACTTTTGGCGGCACTCTGAAGGTTCCTTATCGTGTGCATTAGTTTGTCAGATGAGGTAATGCACTTTTTCTGGGTACAGTTGTCACTGCAGAGATTGGCAGCGTTTCATAGTTGTAAACAAAACTGTCTCATGTGGGGGACCATGACAAAGAGGGAATAGGATGCCAGAGGCTCTGTGAAAACACTTGCATCCATTTCGGCGAGAAGGAATTGTGGTCTGGCAAATAAATTAGTGCCCCGCTCTGTTCCTCAGCTGCAGTGCTAATGAGCGGGCCCCAGAGACTCCTGGTCCGGGGTGATAAGCCCCTGATATCCATTCAGGTTCACTTGAAAGCTGCTTTTCTCCAGGGATCTTTGTTTAAAAACAGGATTCTTTCTGTAAATAATTTATCAAACGAAAAGATTTCAAATATGCACGAACGCACAGTGAGACTCACCACCCGTGTTTAACAAACGCCACCTACCTTTTGCCACTTCTACTCTGGATTTTTTTTTTAATGAAAAAAAAAAAACCCATTTCAAAGATAGTTAGTTGAATCTTTCCCTCCTCCCCCCAATCCCATTTACCTTTTTCTTCTTCAGAAGTAACTGTCTTCTTCCATGAATGTTTACTGTTAATCTTTCAGTCCAACTGTGACGTCAGTTAACTCTTGGGGCCATTTTCTACTTTAAAACCTCGGGTCTTCCTTGCTCCCATTTTTCAGGGTCCGGCTCTGAGCCCATTCAGTGGGAGTTTCCCCTGGAGTCCGCTGCAGCCAGCCTGCGGGTTAGGGGAGGTCATCGCTCTGGGTCTTGGCTAACGTCCAGCATTGGGAACAGGAGGACAGTTCCAGGGGACACTTACCCCACGTTCCTGGAATTCTGGGAAGAGGAGCCAGGAGGCTATGTGGTCTCGTCTTTGACCTATGAAAGTTTGGTGACACCTAGGACATTTTCTTTCCTTTTTATTGAATTTATTGGGGTGATACTGGTTAACAAAATTATACAGGTTTCAGGTGCACAGTTCCACAACACACCACCTGTATATTGTATTGAGTGTTCACCGCCCCAAATCAAGTCTTATTCCATCACCATTTATTCCCCCTTTTACCCTCGTCTACCTCTCCCCACCCCCTCCAGCAGTCACCACACTGTTGTCTGTGTACAACTGGGACATTTTGGACATGGCAGGTATGCTCTATGTTAACAGGCTGTTGAAATGCAGATTAATCCAACTGAGTGGTGGTTTGGGGGAAAGTGATGAGGTGCTGGGTACTGGAGAGAGTGGAATAACCTATGTGGGGATATGTGTGCACACCCAGTGTCTTTACATACCGACCTGCCTCATTCAAAAATAAACTTGAAATGCCTTTTTAAACTGGATGCAGTAGAACAAAAAAAGAATGACAGAGTGAGGAAATGAAGATGAAGGGAAGACGAGCATTGAAATGATAACTGAAAATCTAAGGGAAGATCAACACGTGAAATATAGGCTGTTAGGGGCTAAGCTCTCTCTAGAAGTGGCCTGCAGACTTGATAATGGCCTTCTAGACAGTGAAAGGCGGTAAAGGGATCAGTGACACAGTTTAGGGCCCTTAGGACAAAACAAAGCAGTTGCCCACGGAGGCCTAGCTATTTCAGGCATGAACGTCTAAGAGCCATTTTTCTGAGGATGTGACCCTCACCTTTGGTGGGGTGGGGAGAGGGACTGACCAGACGCAGCAAAGTGCGCGATGCTCTGGAGTGGTGTGGGCCAGCGAGCGCAGCGGAGGCACGGGGCGGTTAGTGTGCAGGAGGGACACTGGTGACCAAGGCTCACCAGTGCTGATAATGCGGCCAGTGGCATCATGATGGCGAGTTTTATGTGTCAGTTTGATGGGCCCCAGGTGCCCAGATGTTTGATCAGACATTTTTTGGGAGGGCTTGTCAGGGTGTTTTGAATGAGATTAGCGTTTGAGTCAGTACACCGAGTGGAGCAGATTGCCCTCCTCAGTGAGAGTGGGCCTCACCGAATCAGGTGAAGGCCCGAGGAGCACAGAAAGGCTGACGCTCCTGTGAGTAAAAAGGAACGCCCCCTCCCCCATTCCATTGTCTTTGACCTGGGACTTTTTTTTTTTCCCCTGCCTTCAGACTAGAAATGCGACGTGGGTTCTTCCTGGCCCTTGAGCCGAGACGGGCCTTCAGACTGGAACTGCACTGTCAGCTCTGCTGGGTCTCCGGCTCGCCGGCTCACCCTGCAGGCCTCGGGACTTGCCCGCCTCCATAAGCACATGAGCTAATTCCTTAACAAATCTCTTTTATGAAAATATGAAATCTTATGTGAGTGTGTGTATGTGCGTATGTATCTCCTGTGTGCCGAACCCCTGGCTAATGCTGACATTCTGTGTGCAGGGAGAGTGTGCGTGGGCCTTAGGCACCGGTTGTAAGATTTCTCTGAGTTCATAGGCTTCCTAACTGGTCTCATTGAGCAGTGGGAGGGTTTCGTACTCTTACCTACTAACCTTAAATATTCTTTCGACAGCAGTGTCAGCAGTAACGTTCGTAGCATCCTTCTCTGCACGCCACATATCTTAGCTCGTGGAAGCCTCACACCAACATTCTAGGGAAACTGAAACAGTCAGAGGTTAGGGACCTTGTTAAAGTCTCACGGCTCGGAAATGGGCCCTAGTGTTTTCAGGGCCCTAATCTGAATAGAGCCCACCTTCCATTTACTCTTCATGGTGAAAATCAGAGAGGGCTCTGGTCGAGGGACATGCCCACATTGCCCCTCTGTCCTCTGAGGCTTCTCTGTCCCTGGGAAGGAAGGGACAGGCGTGTGCGTGGAACGGGCCGTGTGCTTACACAGCAAGTGCGGGTGGCAGCAGCAGCCCCGGCTGGCGGTGACGGAGCCCACGGGCAGGAAGATGCCTGTGGGAGTGGCTGGGATGGGTGGGAAGCCATGCCGGGCTGCTGTGTGGAAGGGTGGACTGCAGAGCAGATGCTAAGCGGTTGCCAGAGCCACTAACTTTCCCACGGCCACTTGCAATTTGGAGAGCACTTCCTGGCGTTGTGTAGGCCACCGGTATCAGAGCGGAGCTGGCACTTCAGTCATTTGACTTCTGTGCCTTTCTCACTGCGCCTGTTCCCTCACCAGTCCCTGTCTAAACATCAGCATGAAACCGGAGGAGGAGAGAAGCAATGGGGTGAGAGTGCGGTTAGAGGTTCTGGAATAGCAGATGCAGGAGAGGGAAGCTGGGCTGGCTTCTCCCCCGTCGGGAATTGTTCTCACCTCCCGATTTTTCCTTTTCGGTTCTCCATTTCCCTTGACCCTAACCTCAGCTCAGAAAGAGTGCACGTGGTGGGACAGGGTGGCCCACGCGGGGTCTGGAGGGTATTCTCGCAGGCGACAATGTGGAGGTCTGTGCGTCATCAGGCTGTGACTGAGAACCCTAGGCTGGTCACCTATGTCTGTCTCCCTAGGGCAACAGCTTTCCTGTCTGCCCTCTGGGGGAGCTAGTCTTGCCTGCTCTTTCTGGAAATTACCCACTGAGCAAGAGTCAGCCAAGCTGGATTGGGGTGAGGGTATAGGTGTGTCGCATTGACGACCTCCCGGGGTGGTGGGCCGGGGGCACCGCACAGCTGGGTGTGTCTCCAGGGTGGGGGAGGCTGTCTGGGGACAATGGGTGCTGGGCTTGGAGGGGCCTGATGAGCCACCTTCTGGTCGATCACTTCTACCGCCTCCCTTCGCACCAGGTAAAGGGCACGTAGATGCCTAGCTTCTGATTAAAGGTACCTGATGGAACTTGTACCAGGGATGCCAGCTGATGGCCCGTGTCAGGTTGTTGGAGTTAAAAAAATATATTTTAATTTGTTTAGCTCTCTGGGGAAATTATCTGAGCCTACGTGTGATAATCAACTTTCACATGAGCTTTCAAAAAAAACCGGAAATTACTCGAGCCACAAAATGAGATTTTTAATCTCCATAAATACAGAAGTCTTCCTCCCCCTCCCACCTTTTGTTTTTGAGAAGAAGGGACATGAAAAAAACCCTATTTCATTTCTTCCCTTCCCCCCCACAGGACACTATTGTTAGCAGTTGTTAGGAAGCGATGAAGTGAAAAATGGATCACATTTTTTTTTTTCTTTTTGATTTGAAACTTTACATCCACTCTTAAGGTTGGGAGAGGTGGCCAGAAGTATGCTCTCTATTATAGAGAAGAAAGGGTCTTGGAGAGGTGGTAAGATTGGCCCCAGTTCCTATGGCTGATGGATTGCAGAGTAGGACCAGAACCCAGTTCTTTCGGCCACAAGGTCAGTGCTCTTTTCACCCTGCAGGGCCGTCCATAGCAGCGCTAGTGGCACAGTGTTCACAGGGGACTAGAGCTCAAGGTGAGATGGCGCGAGACTGGAAAGCTGGGTTAAGCTGTGGTAACCCCCAAACTCCAGGGGCTTAACCTGCGTCCAGATGACTCCATGGCAGGTGCCTCCCGTGTCTCCAAGCTGCTTTGATCTCATGACCCCCTCCCCCCAACTCACGCACGCAGTATAAGCATGAGGCTTCAGGGTACACTGAGGCAGGGAAAGGGGGACTGAAGAGTTGCATGTGGTCTTTTAAATGCTTCAGCCCAGAAGAGAAAATTCAATGCCAACTTCACGGGAAGCCTGGAGACCTTGTCTACTTTGTGTCCTGGAAGGGGAGGAAAGCCAGCAGTCCTGGTGACCAGTAGCAATGAGTGTCATGCCGTCCACAGGCCAAGAGGTCTGTACTGTAGAGCAGGCACCCATTGGAAAAACACCCGTGTCACAGAGCCCGAGAAAATCTCATACTACCAGAAATTACTTTGGAGGAACAACTATGCAATCTGACAGGTGCTTCACAGGTATAAACTGCACAGCCTCTCCTAAATGTCTGCGCATCAGGGTTCAGGGAGGGCGATTCCTGTTTTACAGGTACCATTTTCCTGTTTGAGCCTTCAGTGATTCCCTGTGGTCCTGAGGAAACACTTAAAACTCCTTAACATGACCGCGGCCCCTCCTGAGCCGGTGCCGACCCCTTCCCCGATCCTCACGCTCCAGCCTGGGGCGATGGACCGCCTGCCACTTCTCCCAGGCGGGCAAGCTCTCTTTACCTTCTGACCTGCACACAGCTGTTTCCTTCCCACCCACTTCCTGTGACTGACGCCCACTCCTTACTCTGGTCTCAGCTCAGATACCAGTTCTCAGGTCAGGCCTCTGCCGCCTGTGGTAAGCCTCCCTGTCCCCTGTCCTCTCTCAGCCCTGCTCTTCCTCTACCAGCTCTTAGATCTTTGAGACGTAGGGTCCTGTTCCGTCCCCGAGAGGGAAAGCTCCTGGGGTCAGGGAGAGGGACCGATGGCCGTGCTTGCCTTCAAGAGCTTACACTCTGCCCAGGGCGGAGCCAGCATACGGAAGCCATCGAATACCTGTTTGTTAAATAAACGAGTGAATGCACATATGCACGGAGGAGTGATACCGGGCTGAGCAGGGGAGGTGACTGTCTCCTGGGCTCTCACACTCTCCTCCGCGGGCTGTGAGGCAAATCAGACCCAAGCTGGTCATTGTGAGCTTCGACCACCACTTCTCTGGCTTTTGGTGCCAGTGCACGTTGGTCTGTCTGGGGACCTTGACTCACCAGTTGCCTTCCCTTCCTTCAAAGCAGTAGAAGTACCTTACGTTTTAGTTAAGTCGACTTTCTGCTTCTTTAGAAAGGCCCAAATTTCTTTAGAAAGACCTGTGATGATACGTAATTAATGGTAAAATGTCACTTGGTGCCTGTGTCATTTGACCGTAATCCCCATCAGCGTTATTGTTTGACAACAGAGGGTGCAGAGGTTCATTTGGGGAAGATGGGAAGTTATGAAGGTGGGCAGTGGTGACGGTCGCCCAGCAATGTGAGTGTATTGGTACCGAACCCACTGAACCGTGTGCTTAAAAGGGGTTGAAGTGGTGAATTCTATGTCTGTTTTACCACAATGAAGTACGTACCCCAAATATAACTATAGACTACTATATAGTATAGTGGCCCCTACCTGGATCACAGCCTGTTTCCTGTCGTGAGGCTCGTGTGCGATTGTACCACCAAGATGATCACTCAGTCCAAGGACATTTTGGTTCCCTGGCTGCTGCTTAGTTAGGAAAATCATCCTCGCCCCCCCCCCCCCCCCCCCCCCCCCCCCCCCCCCCGTGAAACTCACATCGGCTCGATAGAAAAATTCTCCCACTTTTTTTCCCCCAAGATGAAAACCCAGTTCAGTGATTTCCAGTTCTGTGTTGAACTGTCATCCTCTTCTCTTGTCACTTTTTTTTCGCTGATAGAATTTGCTTGGGGAGGGGGGGAAACGGTTATAAACTTATTTCCCACCCCTGCGTTTATTAAGTAATGATTCATTTGTCTCCTCAGCCCCTTGAAATGTAGCCGGACACACAGAACCACCCAGCAGTGTTTGTGTTAGTTTGGATGCCCCATCTCCGCACATCCACTTAATGTAACGGCTGCATTTGGTACAATGCTGAAAGATGAGTAAGAGTGTGCTTTCCATGGGGCGTTTGTCTCAGCTCAAGGATCCCGTTATCACCTTCAGAGAAACAGGACGATCTGCGTTGCACTTATTTCTGGCACGGCTCCTTTAAGAACCCAGCGCCCGGTGGTGGAGGGGCCCCCGGAGGCCTGGTGATGGATGCCCTAGTCAGGACTGCCTATCGGCTCTGCAGCGGTGGTGATGTATGATTTCAGCATCTCAGGGTGATGTGGATTTTCCATGCTCCCTGACTAGAATTTTGCTGCCATGTTGTTTTGTGCTTTGCTGTTCGACAAGAGGAAGATAAATCTAGAAACCTGCTTGGAAATGGACGTACTGTCTCCTATTTTATATTATGAAAAGGTCTTAAAGGCAGGGCCTTCATTTTCTTACCTGTAGAAGGAAGAAGTTGAACTAAGACCTCTTCCAGCTCTAGAAAATTCTAAAATTCTAGCCGACTCCATGTAATATCAAGGGGGCCCAACAGCCCTTGCATTTTCCTTGTCTGGCAAGCCCAGAGGGCTCATTGTCGGCGGTTTTAGAGGTGGTTACTAGCCCTCAGGGTTGATTGATCTGTTTATTCTGAGCTGGAAGCTGGAGAGTAGAAAGGAGGCAGTTTGTTTTGGGCACTGCTGAGGAGAAAAAACAGCCTAATCACCTAAACACCACCTTGGGGAAAGAAGAAACTCAGAGAAACTGAACAGGCCGCCGTGCTTTGGTTTGGAAGGAGGAAGATGGAGGGATGGGGGCGGCCAAAGGAAATCGGGGGAGCGCAGGCTGCAGCCCTGCAAGGGGGGAAGAGTGGAAGGCGCCTGAGCGCTGCAGGCGGGGCAGCCAAGGGGGCTCGGCTTCCTCGACCATCACTCCAGAGGCTGGCTCCTCCCTGCCCTCAGCGCCTCCAGGCCCAGGGGCTGACTCTGGGGCAGGTGCCTGGGCAGGAGAGCGCCGCTTACTGGCCTCGAGGTGCCATCTGTCACCTTTCATGCTGGCAGTCGAAAGGTTTTCAGATGAATAGGGTTAAGACCTAAAACAAGAAAACTGCTAAAATAGAGTGGCCCCTGAGTTTTACCTTTCTTTGTTTTTTTAAATCTTCACCTGAAGATAGGTTTATTGATTTCAGAGAGAAAGGGAGGGGGCGGGGGGAGAGAGAGAGAGACAGACAGACAGACAGACAGACATCTGTTGGTTGCCTCCAGTTTGCTCTCCAGCCTGGGATCGAACCTGCAACCTTTTGGTGTACAGGATGACACTCAACCAACTGAACCACCTGGCCAGGGATGTTTCTATTTTCAGTGGCCCTGAAATAAGGACAGGCATGGGATTCAATACTTTTAAGCTAATGCCTCAAATATTACAGGTTACACTCCACCTGCTTTCCAGGTTAGAACAGCGCCAGACCTCGATGCATTTAAAAGTAGAGATGAGGCAAATCTGTTGTTTCTCTTCTTGGTTCCTGTTGCCTCCGTCACGAGGACTAAGAACCCTGAGATCTGGGAGACCCTTAAGCATATTAGGTTGGACTCTGGGTCGGTCCTGCAAATATTTATTAAGTACACACAGAAGACAGGGCACTATAAGACAAAACAAATCAATTAATCAGTATCAACACTTGTCACTTGGTTGGGGGGAAAAGACAATAAGAGGAATGACTGGCAAATACAGGTGTGAATTCCACTTAGTCTCGGCAAGATGAAGGAAGAGGAAACTCCCAGAAAGCAAGGAGAGAATTCTGCCCATACCAATCTAAGGGTCCCTCCGGGGCTTGGCCACCTACCCCCAGTCCGTTTATTCTGGGAGCCGGACAACCTGACAGAGCCACTTGATCGCTAATACCTGCTTGACTCCCGAGCTGAGGGCCGTGGCCCAGGCTGGGGTAGTCCTGGAGCTCAGAATTGTCATTTCTGGATGCTGACCTTTCACAGTAGGGACTTTGCTGTGACTCCTTAAGTCCATGGGGCTAAGTCACAATGCAACGAGCATAGTTTGGGGGAGACTCTTGCAAATACACTAGAGTTCCAGTGTGAAAGGCGCATCGAAAAGTCCATAAGCTGTGCCTGACTTTATTCCCCTGTCTGCAGGTGGGTCTGTCATCCCTGAGATTTGTCATGGGCTGGTGAGACAAGAGCCAACAAGACCAGGTGAAGAGGAAGGGGTGTCTCAATAATAAGGGCGACTTTTGCTATCCGAGATCAGCTAAACTGAGAATGACTGGGGAGAAGAAAAGTTTGTTTTTTCTTCCCAGAAAGAAGGATACTTTTGTGAATAGGATGCATGCAGGGATATTTGGATTATGAGGGAGAATCTAAGATTCATGAGGAATTGTACACTGGAAGAAAGAGCTGGGGGATATGAGCAGGGGTGGGAGTCTGTTACAGGAAAATGTATGCTGAGGTGTCTGGAGACCCAAGAGAGGATGATGCTTTTCTTTGCAAGTGAGAAGATCTGGCAGAACCACACTCTTCTCTGCAAGAGATAAGAGCCTTGTTAGGGTCTCAGAAATAGGGCTCTGGCCAGGTAGCTCAGTTGGTTAGAGCATCGCCCCAATACGCCAAGGTTGTAGGTTTGATCCCTGGTCAGGGCACATACAAGAATCAACCAATGAAATGCATAAGTGAAGTGGAACAACAAATTGATGTCTGTCTCTCTCTCAAATCAATAGATAAAAACAATAAAAAGGTGTACAAATAGGCGTGAGAGAGACGGGGCAAGGGGCAGTGCGAGGGCAGACAGACAGGAGGTGCTGAAGGCGCCGTTCACCCTGGAGATCGAGGGCCCTTAGCAAGAATGGGCCAAACTGACAAGATCGCTTGAGGCCTAGGGTTTCAGTTTGATGTAGACCCAAGGAGATAAATTCAGTGTAGCCCTGGGTATTTTTTCCCCCTTTAAGTTATAACTCGCGGGGTGTAAGTAACAGAGAGCAAAACACCGGCTCCCTAACAGTGGGCCCAGGATCCAGTTCACTTCTTTCCTCAGTCTTGTAGGACCTCTGTCCTCGTGTGTTCATCTGCCGGACCTTCCAACTTGGAGGCTTTTCACAGCTGTCCTCATTTCATGCAGCTAACAGCCTCCTGAAGAGTGGGTGACAATGTGGCGTTTGGCCGGGCCGCTTCTTGCTCGGCGTTCCTCATAGAGCCTTTGCTGCTGGCCACGTGCCAGGCCTGACAGAGAGCTGTGAAAGCGACTTGGCGTGAAGTGATTTTTCCAAATTATTGTTGAGCTCACTTCATGATTACATCTTTCGTGCTTGGCAAAATAATTACTATGCTTTTTTTAAAGTCAAAAGTAAACCTTGATCAAATGTTCCCCTATAGATGGGCTATGGACTAGTCAGTGACCTCTGAGCTTTTTCTCTCTGTGTGTGTGTGTGTGTGCACGCGCGACTCTCACTCAACGCCCGTCCTTCCTGTGGAAATGTGCCCACAAATGACTAGAGATGACCCCGAATAGAATCGCGGACCATTCCCCAAAATTTTTGTGAGTGACTTTGATACTGTGGCTCGCGACGTACTGATTCACTGGCCCATTTCTGAGGCTGGGTTGGAGAAGAAAAGATTGAATGTGAAAATCCAGCCCCGTGGCTTTGAACATTACGTGAGTGAAAGATGTGGAGGGTTGGATTGAATCTGGTATTTTCCTGTTGCAGCTTTGGTGTGGTCCCTCCAGTGGGGAATGACTGAGGAGCACCAAAAAAGACAAGCTCGGTGTTATCGCTTTGTCTACTATTAAACATTGACTTTGGAAACTATATTTGATCCTATCAATCTATAAGAACTTTTCATAATAATGAAATGACATTGTATTTTTAGAAATAACCATACCCTGAATTAATTCAAGATGTTACTCTTCACAAAGTGCTTTTACATGTATTATTTGGTCGGATGGTTACGATGATCAGCACTGTGAGTTAAGTCAGCTTGTTCCTTGGCTTTTTCCAGATGAGAGACGGGCTCAGAGCACTTGCGGGCCGAGCACACTGCCCTGTCATTTGGGCCACAGCATTAGTGCGATACATTTGTTATAACTGATGAACCAATGGGGATGCATTATTGTTAACTAAAGCCCATAGTTTACATTAGGGTTCATTCTCGGAATTTATACATTTTGTGAGTTTTGACAAATGTGTAAGGACGTGTATCCACCAGTACAGACCCATACAGAATAATAGTTTTAATGCCTACAAACCCCCCGTGCTCCACCTGTTTCTCTCTCCATCCTTTCTAATGCTCAGCAACCACGGAACTTTTTACTATCTTCGTAGATTTGTCTTTTCTCAAATGTCACATCATTGGAATCATACAGGATCCCTCTACCTTTCAAAGTCCAGTAGTTCCCCTTTTTTGTTTTTATCAGCAATAACAAAAATTTACTATGTTTCTTTCTTAGTTAAAATTTTTTCATGAAGATCTGTGCATAAAGACGCCTTTCTTTTTTCTTTTTTTCTTCCCCTCCCGCCCCCCACCATCTCCTATCCTGTTCTTAATCATTGAGATGCCCTTTCTCAATATAACAAACCTAACTGCTGGCATATATCAAGAATTTTGCTTTTCTGAGAAAAATTGGCAAAATCACCTAGTGCAGCCTTAGCATGATCCTTTCTTGTATACTTGTTACAAGAGAATGATACCTATTGTGACTGAGAACATTGAGACACTGAAAGAGAACAAGGCTTGCCCAAAGACAGACATTAGGAGACCAGAAAGTGAAAGCAGTTTCCTTTTTCCCTATCTGAGATGCTCCTGAATTTAACCATGACTGATCAGTGCCCGACGGGAGAGACCGTGCCAGTTAGCGCAGCCATTCAACGCGGAGGCTTTGACTGTTGTGGCCAAGGCCATGGGCTTGATCCTCGTACAGGCTCGTGAGTTACCCTGAAATGCACCTTTAGCTCTTGGACATCGTGGGGGCCCATGTGGTCCCACTGGGTCATAAGGGAAACCATGACAATAAACCTAGATCTCATCTTCCTCTCACCCCAAACCCAAGAATAAAGCAAGTCAAACATATGTCTTACCAAAGGCGGATCAAAGACATTTCTTTTTCTTTTTGCTTGAAGGAATCGAACGCTAGCACGGGTTGGTGAAAGAGACGGCATTCTGAAGTCATTTTGTAGTGAACAGAGGAATAAAGACTGTGTCTGGTAACCAAGGTGTTTGCTAGGGGTCCTTCATTGTTCTTGGATGGTAATTGTTTACAATTATTGCAGATGTCTAGAGTGACAAAAAAGGTGGAGGATCATATTTTTAAAAAGCTTCTTGTTTTTAGCCCTGGCTGGCATGGCTCAGTGGATTGAGTGCCGGCCTGTGACCCAAGGGGTCGCCAGTTCTATTCCCAGTCAGGGTGCATGCCTGGGTTGCGGGCCAGGTCCCCAGTAGGGGGCACACGAGAGGCAACCACACATTGATATTTCTCTCCCTCTCTTTCTCCTTTCCTTCCCATCTCTCTCAAATCTTTTTTAAAAAGCTTCTTGCTTTTAAACAAGGACAGAGTATTTTCTGTAAGAGATTATCAGGGCTCGGCCAACCGCGGATGCACTGACGGCGAATGCTTGCTCCCGGTGCTGGGGCGAGGCACGGGTGTTTGTAACCTTGTCGGTTAGGTGGCAGTGCAGTCAGGTCGAAAACGGCTCCAGCCCGTGGGTCAAAACTGCTCCAGTTTGTTCCAAAGTCATTTATCGATATCATATTTGGGTAACCCTGGGCAAGTCGCTTGCTTTCTTCTGACGTCTCTTGCCATGTCTGTGAAACGGGAGCACATAGGGATATGTGGCCTCGACTCAGAACAAAAGGCCGGATCCATCCCGAGAGTATGGTGCCGCCAGTGTGCAACTTGAGGGTATGGAAGCGCCCAGGTTAAAAGTGTCGTACTGTTAATATTTATTTTACGTGGTCTATATATTACTTCGTATGTATCTTAATGTTTATTACATGCGTTTGTATATCCACATGATGCACGTGTGTATGTCTGTGTATGTCAGGCGCACAAACGCAGTGACGTGGCCTTCTCTCTCCCCGCCGCGGCAGCTCTCCTGCCCGCAGCCCAGAGCCCGACGGCCGTGGGATTCGCTCCAGGGCCGCCAGGCTCAGGCTCCGGGCCCCTTTCCTCTTCAAAGCCCGTGGCCTCAGAATGCTCAGAAATTTTGCGTGAAGAAGCCAAGAAAAGTCTGCACATGTGCCCGGGCTGTGGCTGTGGACTTGGCCCAAGGAGAGGCCGCGGGCGAGCACGGAGGGCAGCCCGGGGTCCCGCGGCTCCCGTTTCTCATAGAACCTGGTTTGGGGTGGTCTTTCGGTGTACGTAGAGTTAGCAGGCATTTGTCCCTAAAAACGATACTCATGTTTTTAAAAACCCACGTATTTATCAATAATTGGGAAATAGCATAGAATTGGAAGGTGACTTGAAAATCATCTTTTGGCCCAATTCCAGGCCAGTTAGTCCTTTTGTAGATCAAGAACTGGTCCCCAAGAGTTGTGGTAAGCTTCTCCTTCATCTCTCAGCCTCTCTTCCCTCTTCTTGCGCACAGTGTGTCTTCATTTCTCTCCTGTCAGACTCTTTGCAGTCTGAAAAAGTTAAAAAAGATATTATGGTCACAGCAATGTTGAGACCAGGGACAGAATCGTGCTTCGTGAGACCTTAAGCCTTAGACAGTCAGGGGACCTTCTTTCCGAACAGCAGGGCGGTGTTGACTAACCTTATTGTGGTAAACATTTTGCCCCAGACGTGCATATTAAATCCTCACCTTGTATACCTTAAACTTACACAACGTTAATCTCAGTTATATCTCGGTAAAGTGGGGGGAAAAAAAAATGGAAGCGTACTTAAGTTTAAGGTTCCATCTCTGGTCAGGACCAGTGAGATTTCTTTATTTTTCCCCCTACCTGTGCCTTACATGAAATGGAACAGTGTTGAGAGCTTCAATCAAAAAGACTTTCTTTCTGTAGTGATATCATTTTAGGTGATCGGAGCATGCGGAAGATCAGAGGAGCTTGAATTATGCAGATGGGTTGTCACATAAATTGTTTTAGTGGCTCTTTCTTTCTGGTTTCCTCCCTTGTCTTCTGGTCACCCGGCCTCCTGCCAGCTCTTAGCTGTGAGATATTGCTAGAGGTCCCCCGCTGCAGAAAGACACAGTAGAAGCTCTTGACCTGGAATCCATGAGTCCCCACTCCCTGGGTGTCAGAGGGCTCAGTGACCGGGGAATGCTGAGATTCCCTGTTTGCAGCTTTCACTAGGAAGGAGTCTGGCCTCTGGCATCTTTTCTTCTGAGATGACTGCAGAACATCGACATGTTTTTAGCCATTTCTTTTTTCGATTAAGTGTACTTTCCAATACCTTAAGGCACTAGACTAATGGGAAAAAAGATGAGTATTTATGTTTTTATGAAGGTAGTAGTTTCAGCAGTAAAATAGTTTATCAGACCCCAAGAACTTGTGGCTTCTACAAAGGAAGTGGCTTTCAATGATGGTCTAACCTAAGTTTGGAGGAATGTCTTTATCTGACACACGACAATAAACCCCTAGCCAGGTTGCAGCGAAGAGTGGCAGCGAGCAGGACTATCTGGTCCTGTCACAGCCGTCAGGGGGGTGACAGGTGAGGAAAGGCAGGGAGGCCCCGGGGAGCGGCCCTGCTGACAGGGCAGAGAAAGCTGCCCGTGGGAGCGGCCCTTACCAGGGCAGGAGACATCTGGGGATCACGGGATTTACTCACTGCTGTGACAGCATGCCATAATGGGGGGTCACTTATTTCTTTTTCAGGATCTCAGGCCTAACACTTGCAAAAATAAGGGATTGCTTAGGACTAAGGGTCCCTTAGAATCCTGGTTTGTTTCTTTGAATCTCTGGTTTTCATTCATAAATACTGGGTTGAACAAATTTAGTTTTTTCCGTAAAATAAAAGAGACATTTTTCATTTTCGCCAGTAACGTTACTGATTTGGATATTTTGAGGATGTCGACCCTCTCACACATGCTATAACGTTGATTGCTCGCAATTAATGTCTCGATTCGATCTCTGTCAACTTCAACTGGTCCACCTGACCATGGAGCATCATCCAGTGAGAAATCTCTAAAACCTTGCAAACCACTTTTGGCATGTTCACCAGTCACAGCACCTTCTCCATACACTCATACGCTGCACAGACCTTTTTTTTTTTTTTTTGGCATTTCAGTTGTGTTTTTGCCTCTCTTGAAATAATACAGCATAATATGCCAAAAATGTTACATATTTTCTTCCCTCTTCAATAGTAAAATGGCTACACAAAAATTCAGCAGTTTTAATGTTTTAAAAATGCATGCTAATATGACAGCTGTCATGGTACAATCTAACAAAATTGTCTCGAATGAAGTTAAAGGCAACTAAGTGCTACTAGAGCTGCTACCTTACGGAAAACACCAAGCGAACTTTTTGACCAACCCAATATATATCTGAAGTAGGCCAAGATAATGAAGAGTTAGTAGTTGTAATTTTACTCTGAGACTTTCTTTTTCAGGTATCTCGTGTCCATTTTATATGTTAATTGCCTGGACATGTTAAACGTCCCACTAACTCGAATGCCTGTGTGCACGCTGCGCGTGTCTGGGCCTTTCCTCATGCTGTGCCTGTGATAATGGTCCATGCATCGCAGAGAGTGGCAGCTGCACTGCGCCCACCCCTGATGCGAGGCACCTTCTACCAAGTCCGGGGATATGGGGGTGCCCTTCATTATAAAGGCCCAGGTGCTTGTGGCGCTGTGGCCACTGTGCAGCTGGCTCCCACACTGGCAGGGCTTTTGTCGTTACAAGGTTGGGCACCAGGGTTTCAAACAAGCGCAGTTGTCTCTCCTGGGAGCTTGGGAGACAGGCGAGAGGAAGCGGCGGCCGTGACTGACCCAGATGTGCATTCCTCCTTCCAGAGGGCTGCGTCTCTGTGGCGGTGCTGGATGTCCAGGCACCTTATGAAATGTGTTGCATGTTGTTATTGTCTATGATAGGGTAATTTTGTCGGATTTTCTGTCATTTTGCAGTTTTGTGCAAAAGGCGTTAAATGATGGATTAAAATGCGGACATCTGGGTGTCACTGGCAGAACCAGCCGAATCCCCAGGCTGTCCGAGCGGCAGTATGTTTGAGGAGCTTTAGCCTTTTCCATGGTGTTCCCTTTTTCGGAGGCAGGGGCAGGACGGAGGTGGCCACGGTCCCAGGAGAGTATTTCCAATGGCCGGTTACTTGGTGGAGGCAGAATTGCTTTCACAGATTTAGTCTCAGGCTTGGGCTCTGTTCTAACTCTGTTTGGCGGGACCTCAGAGAGGCGTTAGTCATCAGGGCTGTCAGCCCACCAGCTGCCAATAATGCAGTCGCAGGGGGAAGCGGTCCTCACCTCTGCTGTGGAGTAGAAGGGCAGAGCGATTTTTGTAAACACTCTGTTGTTCTTGCCTGTGGTGGTAAAGCCCCACACTCAAACCCACTGGCTTCCCTGGGATTTGAACTGCGGGCAGGCGAGGTGCTGGGAGTCAGCTGTGGGGTTTGCTGGAGCAGCTCCTGGGGACAGTCTGGAAGGCCAGCCCGTCCACGCGGTACAGCACTGCTCAGCCCCCTCCCCTTCTTTCCCACGATGGAACAGCTGGAGGCCATGATTATGCCCCTGAATTCATTCACTCCCCATTCGCCTCACTGCCCTGTAGTTGTCTCTTCCATCCCCAGCTCACTCATGTCTGACCTAGAGGTTCATTAGGTGACATCGCAGTAGACACTGGCTAAATATTTGTTACATAAAATGGAGTGATAGGTGTACACTCAACACAGCCCCCTCCCCCCCACAAAAGCCCTTGCTGGTGTGGCTGCGTTGGTTGGAGGGTCGCCCTGTGTACCAAAAGGGTGGGGGGTTCAATTCCCAGTCAGGGTACATGTGGGAGGCAACTGATCGATGTTTCTCTCTCTCCAAAATCAGTAAACATTAAAAAAATTAGCCCACCCCAGTATTTAATATTAGAAGCTGAGTTTTCTGAAAAGACACAGCCCACTCTGGTCCCAAGGCTCCCTATGGGGAGCTGCCCCCTCTTAGAGCACAGACCCCACCTGGGCCGGCCTGAGGAGGGGAGCCAGGAGTGGGGGTGCTGTCTTCTCCTAGCAGAGAGGTGTGGGCCGAGACCCCCAGGCAGGGCGGGTGATGAGCAAGAGCGTAGCTCTCTCTGAAATTGCCCCCTAAGGGCTCGAGGCAGACAACCCTGTACAGGCCAGTGGGCTCGAGGTGGATGGCGGGCTATGACACAGCCTGTGTGCAGATGAGCTGCAGGGACCACCGGCACTGGGGGAGCGGGAGGCAGGGTGGAGGAGGTCCGATTTATTCACTCATTCTCTTAATGGTTTCATATTAAGGGATAGAGAAGATATGCCCATAAACGAGGTGGGAGAACCCCGGTGAGGACAGAAAGCCTGAGGAAGTAACAGTGGGGATTAGAGACTCCCGAAAAGCATGCTGGCCACGTGCACCTGAAGGGACCTGAGACCATAGTCCTGGACGCTGATACCCAGAAGGGACAAGCCTTAGAGTGGGAATGCGGGAGAGATTCAGGGCGGTGGGAGTCCGTGACGTTATATAGCGGTGGAAGGGGCCTGCGCGCGTCGGGGTCGCAGAAACATGGCTTCTCCTGTGAGTGACAAATAGCCTAGAATTGCGCCCTTGGCAGGGTCGTTCAGGCCCTGGAACGATGTGCACAAATGCCAGAGGGTTCTGAGCAGCCCTGTGCCAGGTTGTTGGGGCCCTAAAAGAAGGAGTTGAGAAGAATCTTACAGTCTAGCTCTGAGGAGGGGCAGGGGCAAACTTGAGAAAAATTATGACCTTTGACACTCTATTTAAAATAAAAGTAAAAGAACAGAGAACTCAAGGGGCTCTTAGGAAAGCCTTCTGTCATCCAAGACTTTCACTGAAGATGCAGATTTGAAATTTGATGACGGAAATTTGAGGTAACCAAATTTGCCAAAGCACAGCATCTGTCCCAAACTAAGGTGCTGCCTGTGGCAGATACGTTACACTTGTGTGTGAGACAGGGCTTCTGGGAGCTGGGCTTGGGAACTGTCACTTGATTGGTGGCTGCAGAGGAAGAACTTCATGTTCTACAGATACCTGGTTAGCTGTGAGATTTTAGGTCAATAACGGGATATAGATGATGGATGGATGGATATCCGTGCCGTACCATTCACCATATTCTAATATAGAAAGTATGGTAATAAAGCGGTGCAGGCCATGTGATACACTGTATACTTTTTGCAGGAAATGCAGGGTGTTTTTAGCTGAGAGGTTGTGCCTGCACTGGACTGCCCGTTAGCAAATGCAGTCAGCGTATGAGCCTGAACTGGAAGGTGAGGTGTGGGACCTTCGTCCAAGGATACTCATGGGTCGGTGGTTGGAAGAGGGTGTACATAAACCTCTCTTTGAACTGCTGTGAACTCACTCAGGCAGATGATTCAACATGACATATAGGGTAAGGTGAGAGGTGGGTATAACATTTCAGGGCAGAACGGGGGACCCGCACTCTTGAGGAGTATTCATTCCCCAGGTCTGGATTTGCAGTTTGAAATGTGTTTGTTCTTTAGCCTCCACGTATCAGAAGTGGGCGCATCTTTTTCCTTTTTCTTTTTCCCTGGGAATTTCTTCATGGGAGGAGTTTTTGCCTGGTCTAAGCATCCTTCCCGGCTTGCTTTAGCCCCTCCACCTTTCCCCTGCCTCCCCCACCGCACCCCCTACCCATCCCCCTGCCACTGCTAACATTACCTTGGTGTCTTCTGGAAGCCAGAGCCGCGTAGGTTTCACAGAGGGCTATGGGGCCCTCGCTTCCATCTGTTACTGTTATCTAGGCTTTGCACAAGGCAGCGAGGGGTCCTGGCTGGGTTGCTAGCTTCCAGCGCTGTCATTGGCATCCTTTGCTGTTCTTTGGGGGGCAGGGGTGCCTGCCTTTTGCTTTGTCCCACTACCTCTCCTCTTCGTGGGGCTGGTTTTGTCGGTCAATGGCAGGGCGGAGAGGCAAGTTCAGAAGTAGGAGCACACCCTTCAGGAACACCTCCTAGAGAGACTTTGCATTTCCCATGTGGGTCTCTCCCAATAAAATCCACAGGATGAGGGCAGAACACAGGCTGGGGGTGCCAACAGGAAGCCAGCCAGGTGGCACTAAAGGGTGTTACCGGGCAGCGATAATCAGAGGATGGATGGGGAGAATGAGAGGGCAGGGTCAGCGTGAGAGAGAAAAGCAGGGCACGTAAGATGGGAACCCCCAACAGATGGGGCAGCCCCATGTTCGGAGCAGCAGTATTCGCAATAACCAAGAGGCGGAAACAGCTCAAGTGTCCGTCAATGGGCAGATGCGTAAGCAGAGTGTGGTGCGTCCGCACGATGGCGCAGTCCGCAGCTTCAAGGAGAAGGACATTCCCACGCATGCTGCCGTGTGGGGGAACCTTGGAGATGTCGCGCTCTGTGAAATGAGCCAGCAACAGAAGGGCAGAGTTTGTGTGGTTCCACTTGCAAGAGATACCTAGAACAGCCCAATTTTCAGAGACAGAAAGCACAACGGCGGTCGCTGGGGGCATGGGGCGGGGGTAGGTAGCGCTTAATGGGTTCAGCTTGGGGAGACGGGGTTCTGGACACGGATGGTGGCGCTGGTTGCCCAACAGTGTGCGTGTACTTCATGCCACTGAGCTGTACACTTACGTGTGCTCTAAAATGTTAAATGTTATGTCTGTTTTTCTGCAATTAAAAAAAAAAAATCAGAACTCTGTTTTCTGTTCTTAGATCCTTAACTTTTAACCTCTCTAGACCTTTAACTGAAGGATCTCCTGGAAGGCGTGTGGGAGATTTATTAGGGACTCAGGAGGCGGGGGAGAGTGGTGGTCTCCTGTGACCCGTCCATGAAGGTACAGGAAACAATGTCTTTGGGAACCCGCCATGGCCTCTCTTCTTTTTAATCTGCAGCGGAAGTGGCAGTAACACCCTTTAAATTCACCTTGAATTCTACCGGGCAGCTCTAAAATCTGCATTGACATATTTCCCGCAATCTCGTAGCTGCCTACTAACTTAATTGGTGTTTTGCTCATTCCTAATACCCAGGAATGTCATTAAATGTTCCTTCCTGGTCTTAACGAACACTGTTCAGTCCTTGCAGCCTGGTTGATTAATGGCAGGGTAATTGCCCTTCATTTCTTTGCCTTCAAAACAGTGCCACCTGGGTCTTTACTGCCCTCGAAGCAGATGTCTTCTGCAAAGAGTGAAATTCCTACCAGTTCAGCCCCTCCTCCTACAACACTTAGGTGACAAGTCAAGGGGTGGGGGTGGGGGGGAGGAGCACAGGAAGGACCGGAAAGCAAGCAGCCCTGTGGGAGCCTTCAGAAAAGTAACCCCAGGCCTTCCCAGATTAATTGTCGCTGACTCGCTGGGTCCAGTGCTCACTGGGCGGTCAGCAAAGGAGAGGAATCACCCTCTGGAAAGAAGTAGGGTGCTAGGCAGGCGGGGAGGAGAGGCAAGCCCCAAGAATGCGGAAGGGGGTTGCAAGTACAGTGTGTAGTGTGAGGCTGTTGGCCTGTTCCTTTGTGACCAGGACATTTCTAAGTGTTCACTCTGTGTCCACCTAGGCGAAGTGCTTTCCGTGATCACCCACTGTTTCATTTTCGTAGATGAGGAAACCAGAGTGCCAAGAGGGGAAGTAACTGGGCCAGGGCCACATGTGTAATTCGGTGCCTGGGCTGGAATTCAAAGCCCCAGATCGGTTTGATTCCAAAGATGGTGCCCCGAGCCGGGTGAGAGCTGGATCTGACTTGGCGTCCCCAGCATGTTCCAGGTGGCCTGCCGGTGGTTCTGTTTATCCTGATGCTAGTAGGAGGCTGATACGAGCAGTAGGGCCCCAGGGTAAGTGGGGTTTCTCTGCCCTGCTCTTGCCCTTCTCACTCGCGGGCACTTGCGACCATCATCTGATCTCTGGAGCCTGCTGCCCAACTGGCCCTTCGGTGCTAAATGTGATTGGTCCTGTTACTGGCCAGGCCAGGGCGTGGTTTGGTTGAGCCCCCCTGGTACTCCTCTCAGCCCAATCCCCATCCTGGCTTTCCCTGTCCCTTTAAGACCTTGCCCTGGCCTCCCAGACCTGGCACCCCACACTCGTGCGCATGGTTTACCTGTGGTCCAGGGTGCTCTATGTGCTTGCGGGAGGTTGGCTTTCTTAACCTGAAGAATCAGTGTCTTTGGACTGGCTGAGGCAGTAGGATCTGGAAGGGGCTGAACAGTGAGTGAGGAGGCTTGGGCAGTGAGTCAGAGCTGGCGTCCCCTGCTCGCTTTCCTTGGGAGAGAAGAAGCCTGGGCAGGGAGCCCTGCGGTGTACTCTAGCTCTTGCCTTCAGGCCAAAGGATGCTCTTCAAAGGAGCACCATCTGCTGTTCCCGGGAAGGAGACAGCATGGGCCCCGAGGAGATGGACTGCACAGGGGACCAGAGAGATCCGAGCGTAGCACTGAGGGCACGTGGCGAGACAGTGAGTCACCGTTGTGTGCATTTTGTCCTGGTCAATGGGAGTGCTCGGAGATGGTCATGGTCGTAATGGACCTTGATCTCCTCCAGGGAGGGATGTGGTTTTTTGACTCTCTATGGATGTGGGGTCTTCCTGATGGGCTGGCAGGGAGATGTTCTTTTTGTAACAATGGTTTGCTTTGCAGCACCCGGCAGCCCTGTGAGCACTAGCACTTGGGAGAGCTCCTGGAGGCCCCGGGGACTCGGTCGGTTCCTGCTTTTTCAAACTGCTCTTCTAGCTCCAGGACCAGCAGCATGGGCTGGGCCTCCCTCACCTGAGGGCCGCTGAGGCCCTGCGGGTGCTCGCCCTTTCTGTCCCCAGAGTGCGCAGGGACCACAAAGCCAGCTTCATTAAGCTGTGAAGACTGGCACTTTGTTGAGTAGTCAATTTTAAATGAAACTGAAACCCAAGCTAGGATTTTTGGTTCACTTCCCAGATCACAGGAATTTATTGCCTCATTAACAGTCACATAAGCAGTTTTAAATGATTCAAGAACAGGCTGACCCCTTGGAGTCCCAGGTCATCTGCTCAGCCTCCTGCCTTTTAGCTGGTTTGTGGTGGTCTTTGGCTTCCAGGGGGCCCGCTGTGGGAGGAAGGAGGCAGGAGGAGATGCAAAGAGAAAATGGGAGTGAGCAGGCATCCGGGTTTATCAAGGAGGAGTGACTTTAATTGTGTGTGTGTGGGGGGGCATTTAGAAGTTTTGTAACTAAAGACGGTTAGTCATTTAACCTGGTGACTTAAAGGTACTTAGGGGGAGGGGGGGGAGAGAGAGAGAGAGAGAGAGAATGTGTGTGTCTGTGTATGCATGTGTGTTAAGAGCTATGACTTAAATCTGTTTCCACTTTTGGGCCAAGATGATTTGTAGACTTGCTTAATGGTCTCTCTCCCACAGCTCTAATGTAAGCTCCTTCACAGCTGTTTTTGTTTGTGTGCGTGTATTTGTTTTGTTTTGCTGATCTTTTGTTCACTCATGTGTTCCAAGTACTTAGAACAGTGACTGACACACAGGACCACAATGAATATTTGTTGAGTGAATGGATGAATGCCTCTGGAGGTGTGTGTGAGTGTGCGTGTGTGTAGGTAGGTGCACACACACAGAGGCGTAACATCTCCCCCACAAGTTATTTATCTAACGACCTTGAGTGTGTAAAATAGTGAAGAATTAGAACACAGTCCAGAGGGCCATGGAGTAGCCACGTGGAGGTGACAAAACACAAGCTCACGTTTCTGCTCACAAGACAGACTTATCGCCCTTCACAGCCAGGCCTACTTTAGATACCGTTCTGGCCCAGAGCAGATCAGAAATGGCAAATTAAAGATAGGGATAATCAGAGAGACAAAACCAACAAAGTGACAGCTTACAGCTTGACAGGAGGCGAGAAGACAAAAAGCAGAGCTGAGGATTCTAAAGACAGCCTTCTGGAACCAGCCTTTTGCACTTTACTGTCCCTGTAGGCGTTAGGTCATATAGCATGGTATGAAATTAATTAACGTTCTTAGCAGACACTGAATCATCAAAAGCTTAAATTATGTTCCATAGCTTTTTAAGAAGACGGGGTCGCCTCTAATTTGGAAAGAGTCCTTTGGAATGGTTTAAATAACTGTTTCTTAAGGAGTATATGCTTCCTTTATCTATACCAGGAGGCAGAAAATTATGGCCTACAAGCCAAATCCTGCTTGCTGCTGCTTTTTATTAATAAAGTTTTATTGGGAACAGCCATGGTCAATCATGACAACTTTTGCACTGTAGTAGCAGAGTTGAGTAGTTGTGACAGAAACATGTGGCCTGCAAAGCCAGAAATACAGGGGCAAACATGAATAGGTTTGTAGTTGTGAGTACGTGTAACAGTTTCTTCTTGAATTATTATTTATTAGTTATTGTATTTTCCATATGAACAACTATAAACCTACTTTTGCCCCAGCGTGTATTTATTGTCAGATCCTTTATAGAAAAAGCTGGCTGATCCCTGGTCTAAAAGTTGAACTCTTCCTGGATGTGGGTTTCCACTTCCGTGTGCATCTGATTCATTCGCACACGTCAGCAAGTGATCCATACACGTGAGTGTGTACACATGCGTATTTCTGTGTGACAGCAAGCACAATTATGTTAAGCACCACATTCCTTTAACTTGTCAAACATAGCTCTGCGAAAGAGTGATGAAATTAGCCAGTAGCCCTGCCCCTTCATTCAGCTGGTGGTAGATTGTGACCTCTGACTCAAAGGGCACAGACATTTTGGAGAATTGTAGTGCCCCTAAGAAACCTCACGGCACACCCCCTGTCCTCTCAAAGCTCCTCGAGCGTAGGCACATTGATCGCACGCAGAGCTTATATTAGTGCAAAGGGTTCAACGATCGTGCGTCTCAGACTACGTAGGACCATGCGGGGTAGTTAAATAAGGGGCGCTAGAAGTCAGGTGCCCTGCCCTGAAGCGTTATGTGTCCCCCACAACGCAGAATATATTCTAGGCCGAACTTTGCTTTTGCGAGCTCTGACCTCGACATACTCCTTGCTCAGCCTCGCTAACATACTTCACGTAGCTCTGTTAAGTTTTCAGGCGCTGAGAACCAGAGTTCATTTTGGAAGGTAGGTTCCTGAGCCTGTAGACTCCTATGGAGAAAACATGTGTACGTATGATTGAAATAAGCACTAAAACGATGTTTAGGTTAGGGGTGGGGAACAGAGTACCTTTTTTATTGAGATATAATTTATATGCCACAAAATTGACCCTTGTAAAGTGTAAATTCAGTAGTTTTTAACATTTATATACCATACAGTCATCTCTTTTTAAAAAAAGTATACAAGCAGTTTGTTTCATTTGTGAGGAAGTCATATGTCATCCACACAAAAGTGGCTGGTGGACTTGAACTGAAATCCACACGTTGATGCCGAATGTGGTTTCTGGCAGTCCTTGGTCCCCTGAGTTTATCTCACATGATGAATGTTTCATTCCAGTTGGGCAGTGTCATGGAACACCAGGGCCCCTGTCCCGGGCTTTGTCCTAACCTCAGGCTCCAGGGATTTGACCAACTTCCCAATCCCTCGACTTCGTTCTCCCTTTATTGCAGCAAAGCAGGGAGAGCGTACCAACAAGGACACCCCGTGCTGCATTCTCAGTGGAGTGCAGATTAGAATTAAAGGGGACCCGGGGAGCCAGCTTCAGAGCTGTGCCTGTCTTGGTGGAGACCCTGGTTTATAAAGGGAAGGGTTCTCCAAATTATTTCCTGAGATTATCCCTGGGAACTTTCACTGGGAAAGCCGAGGGCTTCAGAGAAGGCAGAATTTCAGGACCTACAGAAAAAGCAACAGGGAGGACTTGTCATATGCTGGCTTCCACGCCGCAAACTACGTTCTCTATGTTGAAAAGTTCCTCCAGCTTTTAAAAAGCATCCAAGTGATATTGTGTCCCACTTCCCAGCTGCCTGACTGGCGGCTACCTGGGGGGCATCCTGGAGGGGACGGCACAGCCCTGTGGTCTCTGGGGCTCCTGGGGCTCCCCTAACTCTGTATGGTGTCCCCATTTCCCTCCCCTTGGGGTCAACATGACATTTGACTTCCTGATGTTGATTTTCTTTTCACTTCCGGTCTAGATTTCCAAATTCTCAGACTACGAAATGAGCTGGAGAGTAGTCTTTTGTTTCCTCTTGAGCAATGAGTAAGGATTTGTGCTGGGAGACCACCCAGGTGACTGACTAGGAAGCATCTCCAAACCCGGTTCCCCTGTGGCTGTGGCATTTCATTGCCTCTGAACCCTTGGTAGATGGCACAGAATATAGTCCCGGCCGTGGCCTTAAGAATTTTCACACATTTAGCTACTTGCCTTCAGTGGGATTTTTATTTCAAGACCAGCAGCTGTTGCAAGATGAAGAAATTTAAAGGACCTAAAGGCATGGGAGTCATTCGGTCGGTTTTCTGTAACCCGGGGCCCAGAAGAGTGCAGACACAGTCGTCTTCGTGATTTTATATAAAATTACTTTTTCAGAAATACATTATCATGTAACTGAGAGTGTTTGCGATGAGGGTGAAAGCAGGAGGAGGCAATGTAGATGGGGAAAGAGTAGTTCTCTCACCCGAAGATGACTCCTTGGTCTGTAGTCTCCAGTCACGTTGCCTTTAAACTTTCTTCTGAAGTAGATACTGTTTTGTTTTGTTTTGTTTTAGTCTTGTTTTTTTTTTTCCTGTTTTTCCCCAAACACTTGGAGCCCTGGGGGGTGCTAAAGGGACCATTCCACAATTTGTCAGAAATTCAGAGCAACTTACAAGGATTAGAACTAAGCTCTTCAGACCGCTGGGAAGCAGTGACCTGGCTGAAGGTGGCCTTTGTCGAGGAAGTGGGGAGAGAAACAGGAGAGGGAAAGAGAGGAGGTACCAACTTAAAGCAGGATTTGGAGAAGAAGAGCCAGAGATTAGGAGTTTGGATTCAAGTTTATTTTGGAAACAGTCATAATAGTGTATAATCCAGGTACCTGCCTTTACTGTTAGTTAGCTTATGACTGAATCTGAAAATGAAATTCCTTCGATATCTTTAGTGTATCAGTTGCTTGTGTGTGGTGTGTTAGAAGAAGATAGTTAATACTTTTTATACATTAGAGGTTTCAGATTGGAGCTGATTAATGACTTCAATATATAAAAAACTTTAAAATATTTAGGAAGTTCCATAAAATCTATTTTTTCCCACCATGATATATGTATTCATGGGAAATCCATTTTGCCTCTGTTCGGCTAAGGTAATTATCACCCCGCACGCAGTTCTGCATGCAGATCAGCCCAACGAAGGCCCAGGTGGAAATGAATACAGAATTTTCACCGAGTTCTGGTTAAATTCTTACGTTTCAGGTTTTTCCGCCATGGTCTGGAGGTAGGAGAGAATTCATCGTTGTAACTGGCATTTAAACACAGATTCTTTTCTCTGAATGATAAGGACCTCATTCATGTCAGCCGCAAGGGTCCTGTTTATTATTCTTGTCAGCGCTTGACATTTTTGACAGGCCACAAAATCTCAAGTGGAATAGATGTATCTGGGCACGAGATGCTGACTTACAGTCGTGAGATTGCAGCCTTCCACCTGTAAAGGAGAGGAATCAGCAGAGGTGTGGTTTTGATTTATGTGGCGAAAGCTAGAAAATAAACAAGAAAATCTTTGCTGTCACAGCTGCTGCAGGTGAATGTTCAGAAGAATCCAGAATGTTCCCTATAGTCAATCCTCTGTAGCAGGGTTACAGGGAAGGTCAAGGGTTTGCTTGGTGGTATCGCCAAGCTTGCTTGGGG
>PVJD01005490.1:0-114666 GCA_004026545.1 Mormoops blainvillei | reverse complement strand
GAGGAAAAGAGGGAAGGAAGGAAGGAAGGAAGGAAGGAAGGAAGGAAGGAAGGAAAGAAGTCAGGAAGGAAGGAAGGAAGGAGGGAGGGAGGGAGGGAGGAAAGGAGGGAGGGAGAGAGGGAGAGAGGGAAACTTTGTCTCAGTTCTCTGCCCACTGGGTTCAAGGACAGAATGGGCAGTGGGGTTAGCTGGTTAATCTTCCTGTGTCTCTATTTTCTCATCAGATTTACTGGGTTAAACCATATGAAATCACTGCCATTCAACTATTTTTAACCTACAACAACAGCAAGTTCACATGGTTCAAAGTAATGGCAATAGATTACTTGATTACTTGGTTAAGATAAGACATGAAAAAAAGCTGCCATTTCAGGTTAGCTCTCTGTCTTCTTAAGAGATGAATTTCTTCACATTTAAGAAATGAATTTTTCTTTAATACAGACACTAGCTAAGGAAGTATTTTGGTAACTTCATGCTTTAGTCAATCCAAATTCCTCTACCAATCCATTTATCTCTACCAAAGGTCTCTCTACTTTTTTGGTTTTGTTTTCTTTTTGTGTTATAGAAGGTGCAAAGGCATTCCTCACCGATTCATAACAAAATACTAGGAAGACTACTCCCCCTCTCTTCCCTGCAGATAAAAACAACTTCAGTACCATTACCAAGACCGGTCAAGGGCTGCCCTGCTTCCTGCACAGAAAGGAATAAAGAGAAACAAAAGGGGAATTGAAACACATCAATACTTAAGTTAGCATGGAGAAGTTACAGAAATGGGGAAGAGAAAGGAAAAGTGATAAAGGAAATGAATGTGGAAGAAAGAAATGGACAAGCTTAAAATTTCCCATAGCAATCTTTAGTTCTTTTATATTTGCCAATACTGAATCTGTCGGAAATGCCTGTTATAAAATTGCTGCTTCCTGATAAGAGATTAAATATCTTTAAATACCTAACCATCTAGCCACAGAATTAATACGTATCAGACTAGAATTGAACATTCTTTCCTATTTCCCCTGTCCCATATGAATTTTATTGTCTTTAGAAAGACAGAGATGTCTTTTATTAACAGGGGCTCTAAAAATAGGTTACGAAAAAGTTAAAATTAAAATCAATTTAACAGAAGACTGACATAAATTTTGTTCCTAATTTTAAAACTAATGTATATATAACTTGTATGGAGGAAAGGAAGGTAAGGAGAAACATAAGACTGAACGGAAAGAAGACGGAATCAGAAAGAGCACTCTAACAAGAATCACATGTCAACTGCAAACTGTCCACCCTCCCTTTCTCTTCTACTCTAGAGGGAAGTGTCTTGTGGTATTCTTTCTGTGCCTTGTTTAGCTTATGAAAACAATACACAAGGACAGCCTTCACAGGGCTCCCAATGTCACCTGCCATGAGCTCGAAGAGAGTATAAAACAGCAAGAACCAGTCTCGTTTACACAGGTTAAACAAGGAAGAATTTAATGAGTGAAAACACGGTAAAGGAATTGGTACAGTTAGCACTGAAGCTGATAAGAAATCACTAGGTACAAAACCTTAGAAAGGAGGGGATTAACCCCTGCTCCCCCGCCACACACACACACATGACTATGAGACCTAATGTTTGACTTCCAAATGACACTCGGTACGCTTTCATGATCTCAGCTGTGGGGCCACCATAATGGGGTCATTTCTTCTGACCACAAAAGCCACATACTAGGGTTGACATACACCCTGCTCACTTGAAATGTTCATTGGGGAATTAACTATAAGCTCAATTGACAGCTCAAAGTCCAAAAGGCACAAAGGTTATCTTATGACATCAAATAAAAGGGTATCACCACGTGCTCAGCTCCCGAAGAGTTCGGTCACACAGGAGCCATTCAAGAAAAATACACTGGTCAGAGGGCTATGAGTTTGCTGAGATTTAATGTGAGTGAAATGGAGGTAAAGCTGGAGGCGGGAACTACACCGACCCCCTAGTGAGCAAACAGCCAGGCCCCAGCGCATGAGCTGAGCTATGATCCTACTGAAGGCAGTGGAGAAAAGCAGCTGGCTGGCCCTTTAAGGAGCCCACCGTAGGTTAACTGTCAAGAGGACCCCTTAGGAAGAGGGAGGGAGTGGGTTTTAGGGCTGACTTCACACATACATTCTCTCTGTAGAAGAGTCTTGTCAATGAAATAAATGGATAATACCAGCAAAGGTGGTTTATAGGCAAATTCTTATAGGAAGTGGTGTATTCTGTCTTGAGCAAATATCTACCATTCTCCCAGCATTCTTCTTCCCACTAGTGGCATGTAAAATACCACTTCGCTGACACATTCACACCCAAATACACGACCAATTATGCCTGCTATTTGTTCAAGCTTTTAATAGAGAGCATTTCACTTTCCCTTCCCAGAATTTCACTCTTTCCTCAACTCATATCGAAAACTTACCTGTCTATACCTAATTCTTTTAGGGCCACATATTTGGTCAACTATCTCTTAGGAAAGATAATCAACGGCTTCATGTGCTTTTCCTAACAGGAAATTTTTGCTGGAGCTGAGGACACAGGGAAAGGAAAATGTTCCCTCTACAGGGAGTGTTTCTCTGTGTAATACAGAGACCATGGGGGTTGGAGGGGGTGTAGCTTCTCCTTCTTTAACTAGAGCTAACTAACAGCTACCAGGACATTTGATGATTTTGTAGCAGGCAGGTGGAGGAAATAATTTTGGGCAAAGGACACAACTATACCTCTGGACAGCCAGCCGGTTGCCCATAAGGCCACACTGCTCACAACATTACCACCCTCTTCTAAGGAGAGGCTTATTTGAATCGAGTAAATTTTTCATTGAGGAAGTTCACTTTTTTGCCCAGAAAAATAAGAAGCCTGCATAAAGGAAATAAAAACACTTAATGATTCACAGTGAATCCAAAAACCCATTCACGGACAGAGATGGGGGAGGGGAGATAGTAGTCAAAGAAGCTTGGACCTTGACAGATCTATCAAAGTCACAATCCCTAACGCCAAGATTTAGCCAGCATTCCTCCTGAGTCAGTGAGAAATCTTACCAGCTGCATGTTGCCCAGTCAGGCCTGAGAGTCCTGGGGCCTTACTACAATCACTGTCAGAATGCTACACCCACTGGGTTTTAACTCTGACAAGAGCTCACTCTCCTTGCGGTTCTAAAGGGCTAATCTGGAGTAGTTAGAATAAATGTAGTCCTTCCCAGGGAGGATCTTGCCAGTCAGTGCCTATCACTGTACTGCTGCAATGGGACACCAATCATATCATTAGCCAAATTGGAGGACAAGATGCTGGTGTGATGTGTGAATGTGGCTCCATCAGGGAATGAGAATTTGTCTCCTGCTAGAGTCAACACCCCTGTGCAGCAAGAGTTTGGAACAAAAGTGTTGTGGTCACAACCTGTGTTCCATGTTGACAGTAAGCACTTGAAGGTACAGCTGTTTTCTCCAAGGTGAAGTGAACACTGATAAAACACTACTGGCTATTTTCTAGGGAGAGGGGTCCATAAACGTGACTGCGTCAGAGTCTTGTTGTTTATCCTCCCTATCCTGCCCCCACTCCCTAGCACTATGATCTTGCTTTTTCTCCAGAATTGTAATTTTGCCTAAAGTTCACATACTTAGTCTGTTACTAAAGATTGTGACGCCTGTCTCTGAAATACTTCTCTGGTTCTATTAATCTACATTTTTAATAACAACTTCATCTAGAAGGTATAGTATTACATCATGGTGTCAAATCCCAGCTCCAGTGCTTACCGTATAGCCCTGGACAAATTATCTAAGCTACCATCTAAAAATGATCATTGTGAGGATTAAATGTGGGAAAGGATATAAAGTGCTTGGCAATGCTAAGTCCTCAATTAAGCACCAATGTCATCAGCAGCATAGTCATAAAACAGGTCTGGGTCACCATGTCTCCTGGCACCCAGAGTCACCGTTAGCAGAGTCGACTTCATCCAACCCTCTCAGTCACACCCCACAGCTCATAAAACCCTCCTCCGCCACCAGCTACCTTGCCCATGACCTCCATCTCACTCCTTTCCTTAACTTCCTCCACAGTCAGGAAAACTGACTTTCTGCTCACCTCCTTGCTGAGCGTCTAAGAAACACTCTCAGACCACAGGTCAGTCCACGATAGGGGCCACGGCTGTACTGCCGTTCTCTGCTTCCTCACTCACAGAAACATTGCCATATATAAAGAATTAATAAATAAGTTGTATTATATCACCTTTACATTAAAGTTGGCTTCCTAATCGTCCTCAGAGAATGACTTTAACCCTCATGCATTTCAGCTGGACTTGGGCAGAAACTGCCAATGATTAGGTATAGTCATACTCTGGAGCACCTTAGAATCTTGTTATATTGGGTTGGTCAAAAAGTTTGTTTGGCTTTTTTCCTTACGATGGCACTGGCAGCACTTAGTTGTCTTTAATTTCATTCAAAACTTTGTTTTTTAGATTGTATTGTGACAGCTGTCATATCGGCATGCATTTTTAAAAAATTTATCAAAATTGGTGCATTTTTGTGTATTCATTTTAATATTGAAGATGGGAGAAAATATAAACATTTTCAATGTATTACACTTTACTATTTCAAGAAAGGTAAAAACGCAACGAATGCAAAAAAAGATTTACACAGTATATGGAGAAGGTGCTGTGACTGATGGGAGGTATCAAAAATGGTTTGAGAAGCTTCTTGGTACTATTGACATTGTGGCCAAGTAATTCTTTGCTGTGGGGCTGTCTTCTGCACTGGAAGGTGTTTAGCAGCACCCCCGGCCTCCACCCACTAGAAACCAATAGCGGGAGATATGTTTGGTTGGAATGTCATCCTATCCACCAAAAAGGCCACAGGTTTGACTCCCAGTCAGGGAGATACCTAGGCTGTGGGTTCAGTCCTCAGCTGTGGCATATATATGGGAGGCAACCAACCAATGTTTCTCTCTTACATCAATGTTTCTCTCTTTCTCTCTCTCTAAAAAAAATCAATAAACATATTCTCAGGTGAGGATTTTTTTTTTTTTTAAAGAACGCATATGCTAAGGATTAACATGAAATATCAATGCACTGCAATCATTTCACCCAGGTCTGGCAGTCAGAACTAACTACTTCCAGGAAAACACAAAACTCACAATTGCTGAATTTCATTTGATTGCTGACTGATAAGAGTCTACAGCTTGGGAAAACAAACAGGACAAGAATGCCAAGCCAGCAGTTTACCAGTAAATGTGAAGCTTCAGATAGTATTATTTCAACATTCACTTTCCAGAGACCAAATTCATAAGCGTTTTATAAACCAACTGGCAAAGCTTACTCATTCATCTTAAGAAACACAATACAACAAAGACACAGAAAACATGAGTGTATGATGAATACATGGTAGATTCACTGTTTAAAATGTTAAAAAGAAAAAAAGGCCTAAGGGCTCCATATTATATATAACCTATCATAACTGTTTACTACATTTCAATTATTCTATAAGAAGAAGGTAATCCAAGACCCTTTGTTAAGTAATTTTCAAATATGTACCTCATTCAAAGTTGGAGCAACAGTAATCCGCTTACCCAAAGAAACTTTCCAATCCCTGTTCCCAGCCCACAACCCACCCTCCTCATGTGTCATTCAGAGACAGAAGTCATTTTCCAACCCAAGTGACTGAATCTAACTCTCATCCGTATAAACAGACCCCTCTGACCCCCCAGTCACTGAACTTGTCAGTAGTGCCATGTGTAGTTTCTTTCATCTATTGAGTATCTATTGTGTGCCAGGTACTGCACTGGTGATTTTTTTTTTTTATTACTCATCATGGTGATAAATTTTCTCTGCTTAAGAAGACCATTTCTGCCAAGATGTTGAAGGAAAGGGAACAGAAGAGTTTGTTTCTAAGACAGATGAAACTAACAGAGGAGGCTGACCCACCCCAGGTAAAGTGTCATGTTAGTGGCTTCTGAACACAGGAAAGCGATGGTGGGTGACAGCTGCAGGAGCCAACAAACTCAGTGTGAGAGATAAAAATTCAAACACTAATTTGCTGAAAACAAGGGGAGAAATACAGGTTCCTCTCCATGTAATGCAGAGGCCACTATCTGGCAAAAGAAAGCCTTTGGGCACTTTTCCAGTGAACAGAGAATTGTGAGGGAAGAAGGAAGACATGAAGAGAAGAGACTGGTTACCACACAAGCTCAATCCAAGTCCCTGAAGAGAGGCCCTGCCAGGAGTCGGCAGGCAGAGCTGGGCTAACTCTCCACAGGGCCGTCGCGTGCGTGAGTTTCTTTCCTGAATGGACTGGAGGGAAAAAAAGGAAGGAAAAGGGCACTGAAAAGAAATGGAATCTGGTAACATTAAACCTTCAATCCGTGGATGGTATTGCATCCTATTACGCAGATCTCCCTGAGAGCAGCAGGCATTTAAGGGAAATGACGTGCTCTGTCTTTAGGAGGAAAAAAAAGAAAAATAAAAGAAACATTTTAGATTTTTATTCATTTAACGTCAACATAATGGCGACGACCTATTATGTGCTCACCACTGCAACGAGTTTAATATACTCTATTTCTAAGGTCACAAAAGCCCAGCGAGGAAACTGAGAGAAGCTAATATTTTTTTTGTCCAAGGTTACAAAGTAACAGAGCCAGTATAAATAAGTCTGAGTGGCTCTGAAGCTTCTGCCTTTTTTTCCCTTTCAGTTCATCACATTTACTACTTTTAAATCATTAACAAAAAGGTTTCTACTATGGTCCTATGCCAGGTCCTACAGAGCAATGCGAGAAAAAGAAGACAATGCCCTTCCAATCATAAGAAAATAAGGGAAAGGAAACATCTCAGACTTAAAGCGGGGCAGCATGTGTGTGGCACATGAAAGTAACATGGTTAAAAGCATAAACTCTGAAGTCAGAAAGACTAGGGTTTGAGATCACACCTAAGCCAGTTATATGACTTAGGACAACTTACCTATGTTCTAGGACACAGGTTTCTCATTCATAAAATGGAGTTCATAGTGGCAAAAGCAGCGATTCAATTTCTAACATCATGCAGACAAAAATTATATCACCATCATGAAAGTCAGAACCTAAAAGAAGTATGGGCTGTAGAAGGAACTGAGACTGCCATCTTTACGGAACTTGCCAAATACCTTCAACCACAGCATTTAAGACGCCTGAAAGGGTAAATGAAATGATGGGTCCATAACTCCCACACACTAATTGCCTTTCTCCTCTTCCCGTGGTTCTTCTCTCGAATTTAACACTAACTCTAGCCTAACAGAGATCTAATGTTTGCTCAGTAGCAAGCTTTCTCTCTCTGAAGGGTAAGGAACACTGTAGATAACTTTAGGAACTGAGATAGCCCCTTCCTTGACAAGAAAAACAAGTCATGTAAATAACATGAAACCCATATGCTATAATACTGAAATTAAAGGATAAAGACTTACACACATTGCAGACATTCTGTTATCATTGTGGGAAAAATGTACAATATGCATTGATGCAAATATAAAATCATAAAATTTCAGAGCTTGACACAACAGAAGAAATAGTGAAATCCGGCCCCCTTCTGAGGCCAGTCCTGAGAGATGACTTGCCCAAAATCTGTCTTGAGGCTAAACTGGGACAGAATGTCCTGATTCTCAGAACAGTTCTTACCCTTCTATATACCCTTGGATTTTAACAACCTAATGTATGGTGTTATCTATTCTTAAAGATTTTATTATCTTATCTGTAGTTTTAAACATCCACTGATATCGGTACCATTCTATACAGACAGAACTTATTAGCCCGCCAAATTAAGTGTACACAGTCCCACTGCAAACCACAGGATCAAGGCCAAAGAGCCAGTCAGGAGTCTCGGTTAGTCCTGATTATCACTGACCAGTTTGGGGGTCTCAGGTCACTTTACTACAACTGGACCTTTGTTTCTAGAACTATAAAAAGCGATTCAACCAGATGGTCTCCAAAGTCCTTCCCACATCTAAAGATATGGGACTTTCTCAACCACCTGGCACACACAGTAGGCACAGGAAAATCCAACACTTTCATTTGGGAAAAAAAAAATCACAAGACATCACTTTAGGAAAACTGTGAGCCAAAGCAATGCTCATCTGGGCAATTTTCCACACAGGTAAGCTTCATGTTTCCCAAAGGCAAATAATTCCATTCCTCCAGAACAAGGACAGGATGTTGGGGACATGAGTCACCCTGCTGACATTCTAGGAACTGGTCAGTGAGAGGACAGGAGCCAGATCAGCTTCCTGGACAGAGCTGAAGAAAAACTTGCTCTGGAAAAATCAGAAAGGGAGATGCTTCGAATGTCACAAGAATCTTTGCTTCCAAGCTCTTCCCAATTCAGCCTTCTATTTAATAGCAACAACCAATCTCCTTTTGATGAAAGGATGAAAAGAGCTTATTTTTAGATGCTGTGGAAAAAAAACAGCTGCCCAATACCAGCAAAACCACCACCAATTTATTCCTCGACATCTGTTCCCAAGCACCTATCCTTTCCCCCTGACATGTCAGAATATAAAAGTGCCCTTTACCAACATTCTCTTCAAAGGCAAGAATGAACAAAAACCAGCAAGAACCGCTGGCAGGTTTTAAATATGAAAGCAGAGAAGATGAACGACAGCCGCAGGACTCAGCGCCCTGGGCCTGCCTTGCAGGGGGCCTGCTTACCTTGTCGGTCCAAAGCTGAATTCTTAGGGAAACCTTGGCAGGGAATGTTCTCCAGTTCATGTTATTTTGGAACATGAGTTATAAACATCACACGTGACCTCCTCACCCTCCTCAAAAAAATTTACTATGTATATGAAACATATATTTATATTTTGACATTTATAAATAAACATATCTATTCCTGCAAACCCTCTAGGACAGTGGCTGACCACACCCTAACTCCCGACTAGATTTAACAATGTACATAAGGTTTCCACCCACCTTGGCTATATTTAATGCCGCCACCGCATCGTGATTTAGAGTCTAAGAAAATGCACAGATAAATTATTCAAAAGATCGTTCTTCTGAATCCCTTCCCTAAATCTGAATTCTATGCAGTTTCCAACATACACTCACTCACTCATTCATTCATCCATCCCTGGCAATCTAATGACAAGCAACTGATTATAAGACAGATCATTTTAAAGGGTGACGTCAAGGGAAGAAAAAGGAAATGACATTATCCCCAAAGTTTGTCTTCTCTCATTATTTTTCTATTGAAATTCACTTTGCTATCTACTTTCATCGTTATTTGCTTCTCAGTTAACAGATGGAACTACTTGTCAGGCAACGCTATGTGTGGTGAGGGGATACAAGATGATTAACTCAAAAAAAGGTTAACATAGGAAAGGAGACACTTGTCCACTGATACACATTAAATGGGCCTAACAGCCGATGAGAGGCAGTGCTGGCGCTGCCTTCGCTGAACCTCCAGTGGCTCATTCAGTAAGCATGCACTGGAGCTGTGGGGAGGCCGAGAGACAGAAGTCTGAAGATACACCTCGATGTCAAAAAATGGGCATGGATTGATAACTGCTATGTGTAAAGCTCGTCTACATTTATTGGACTTCTAAAACTCTGTTAGCTAAAGACCTGTAGTATGTTTATTTTAGGGGGAAAAAACCACAAAGGTGAGGTCGATCAGTCAACTGAGGTGAGAACAAAGCCTTAGCTTTCAAGCCACCAAGTATGTGAACTGTCACTACTTTACACTGGGCAGAAAGCACTACAGGGGCACAGAAGAAATCAAAGAGGGACTTGTAGTGCCAGAAAGTAAGGAAGAGCTTCCAAAAACCAAACAAACAAAACAATAAACAAAACAGCAATGAGGGTACACTAAAGGGACACAGGGGCCAATGGAAGAGCCGTCAATGGCCAAAGCTGGAACAATTTCAACAACAAGATAAAGTAGTGTTGGATTACAGCCCAAAGAGTAAGACAGCTATCCAGGAATCCATACTGATATACAGAAATGCAAAATAAATAAATAATGAGGAGGGGGGACCTCTCATGCAGAAGAATTCCAAACAATGTATGTAGATATGCCACCCTCAAAGCAGTGGGACCTAATGCCTCACTGCTTAGTGTTGCTGCACATAGGGACTTCCTTCCAGAAAGTTCAGTATGCAAAGGTAGAATGGGGGGTTGCGTGTGTGTTACAGTTCGCTGCGGAGAAACCTGGCAGATACTACCTCAGCCAGGTGATCAAAGTCGACATCAACAGTGATAACTCATGTTAACAGTATGCACCATTGACATGATGTGATCAAATGTCACTTTACCTCAGTGGTCTTCCTCTCAAAAACCAGTAACCTCAGTCTAATCATCAGAGAAAAACAAAAGACAGATCCTAACTGAGGGACATTCCACAAAACACCTGATCAGTATTCGTCAAAACTGTCAAGATCATCAAAAACAAGAAAAGTCTGAGAAATTCTCAGAGCCAAAAGGAGCACAAGGAGACATGATGACTAAATGTAATATAGTATTCTGGATGAGACCCTGGAATGAAAAAAATGAAAAAGTACATTAGGGCCTAGCCAGGTAACTGAGTTGATTGGAGTGTGGTGCCACACATCAAAGGGTTGCAGGTTCAGCCCCTAGTCAGAGCACATAGGTAGGTTGTAGGTTCAACCCCCGTATACAGGAGGCAACTGATCAATGTTTTTCTCTCACATCGATGTTTCTCTCTCCCCCCACCCCACCGTAAAAAATAATCAATAAACATATCCTCAGGTGAGGATTTTTTTTAAAGATTTTTTTAAATTTTATTTTTAGACAGAGGCGAAGAGAGGGAGAGAAACATCAATGTCTGGTTGCCTCTTGTGCGCCCCCCACTAGGGACATGGCCTGCAACCCAGGCATGTGCACTGACTGGAGAATTGAACCAGTGACCCTTTGGTTCACAGGCCGATGTTCAATCCACTGAGCTACACCAGCCAGGGGTAGGATTTTTTTTTTAAGTACATTAGGTAAAAACTGAGAAAATCCTAACAAAGTATGGACTTTAGTTAATAATATCAATATTGGTTCATTAATTTTGAGAAATGTGCCATACTAAGGTAAGCTGCTAATAGGAGAAACTAGGTACAGAGTATATGGGAATTCTCTGTACCATCTTCTCAATTTTTCTATTCTACAACGAAAATAAAACTAAGTACTGTTCTACAACAAGAACTGTATTCCCCACTCCCCCCAAAAAAGTCAGAGAGGGAATGAGCGGCAGCATGCAATGAAGAACAGATGGATGAACTTAGCCGATTCGTTTTGGCAGCAACTGCCCATCTTCCCCCCTTTCTACTCACCATTATCCTGCCCTAGAGGACTATTAAACATCAGTCTAAGTCTTGAAGGCAGAACTCTACTGGGGTCCAAATTTGCTTCTCCTAAGAGCTGGACCACATTTGTAGAACAGTCCAGATCTTAATCAGTGGTCAAAGGCATCTTTCTGCTTTTTTTTAAAAATACATTTTATTGATTATGCTATTACAGTTGTCCCATTATTTTCTCCCCTGTATTCCCCTCTGCCCTGAACCTCCCCCAACCCCGCCACCAGCATTCCCCCACTTAGTTCATGTCCATGGGTAGTACATATAAGTTCTTTGGCTTCTCCAATTCCTATACTATTATTAACCTCCCTCTGTCTATTTTGTACCTACCATTTATGCTTCTTATCCCCTGTGCCTTTCCCACCTTCTCCACCCTCTCCCTCCCCTCTGATAACCCTCCATGTGATTTCTATTTCTGTGATTCTGTTCCTGTTCTAGTGTTTGCTTAGTTTGTTTTGGTATTTATTTTTTTAGGTTCAGTTGTTAATAGTTGTGAATTTGTTGTCATTTTACTGTTCATACTTTTGATCATCTTTTTTTTCTTAGATTAGTCCCTTTAATATTTCATTTAATAAGGGTTTGGTGATGATGAACTCCTTCAACTTCACCTTATCTGGGAAGCACTTTATCTGCCCTTCCAATCTAAATGATAGCTTTGCCAGATGGAGTCATCTTGGACATAGGCTCTTGCCTTTCATGACTTTGAATACTTCTTTCCAGCCCCTTCTTGCCTGTTAGATTTCTTTTGAGAAATTAGCTGATGGGAACTCCTTTGTAGTTAATGTTCCCCCTTTTTCTTGCTGCTTTTAAGGTTCTCTCCTTATCTTTAATCTCGGGTAATGTAATGATGATGTGCCTTGGTGTGTGTGTCCTTGGGTCCAACTTCTTTGGGGCTCTCTGAGCTTCCTGGACTTCCTGGAAGTCTATTTCCTTTGCCAGATTGGGGAAGTTCTCCATTATTTTTTCAAATAAGTTTTCAATGTCTTGCTTGTCCTCTTCTCCTTCTGGTGCCCCTATGATTCAGATGGTGGAGCATTTACAGTTGTCCCAGAGGTTCCTCAGCCTCTCATTTTTTTTGAATTCTTGTTTCTTCATTCTGTTCTGATTGAATGTTTATTTCTCCTTTCTGTTCCAAATCATTGATTTAGGTCCCAGTTTCCTTCCCTTCACTGTTGGTTCCCTGTATATTTTTCTTTATTTCGCTTTGCATGGCCTTCCCTTTTTCCTCCATTTTGCGACCATAGTCCACCAATTCTGTGAGCATCCAGATTATCAGTGTTTTGAACTCTGCATCTGATAGGCTGGCAATCTCTTCATCGCTTAGTTCTATTTTTGGAGCTTTGATCTGGTTCTTTCCTTTGGGCCATATTATTTTTGTGTCAGCGCCTATTACCTTGTGAGAGGCAGAGCCTTAGGTGTTCACCGGGGGCTGGGGGGCAACCCACATCACTGCCTGTGGTGCTGTATGTGGGGGAGGGGTCCAAGGGAAATGATGCCACTTGGTTGGCTCTTGGCAGGTTCTCAGTTGCTTCCCCTGCTACCCACAAGCAAATGGGGCCCTTCTGGTGCTGATTCCCCAGATGGCTGGGTTTGTGCACATTCTAGGACCCTGTGGGTCTCTCAAATGAACTCTCCTGCGAGACTGGCAGTTTCTCCTGCTGCCGCAACCCCCACAGGTTTTTACCAGCAGAGGTTTTGAGGCTTTCTTTTCCTGTGCCTGAACCCTGGGTTGCATGGTCTCTCTCACTCCCCAGTTGTTCCTCCCAATTTAGCCACAGACAAATGTGGGACTGCCCAGTCCACCAGCTACTGTCTTGCCCACCCTGGCCCACCAGCTGCAGCCCTGCCGCACTTCTCCTTCACCCCGGCTTCCTGTCTCTGCCCCTCCTACCAGTCTGAATGAAGGTTTCTTCTTTAACTCCTTGGTTGTTGGACTTCCATACAGTTCGATTTTCTGGCAGTTCTGGTTATTTTTATTTTTAATTTGTTGTTGTTCTTCTTTTGGTTGTGCAAGGAGACAAAGTCTATCTACCTATGCCTCCATCTTGGCCGGAAGTTTTTCTGTTCTTTTCAAAAAGAAGGATCCCAGAGCCTGCTACCCCAAAACCCTACTTGAAATGAATGGAACTTACCTAGCCTGTGTAGGCCCGCCTCTGACTATAATGACACGTCCTCCGTATGTCTTTGCTATCTATGAGAACTTGGCATTTGCAAGCTTTTAAAGGATTAAATACAACTGAAACTTAGAAATAGTTCTTTTTCCTGTGAGCTTCTCAGTTCTGACAATTTCTCCAGCCCTACGAATAGCTTAGTATACCAAACTGATGATCACAGTAATCACTTCTTCATCAAGCACCTATCAGACACCATCTGAGGTTCAAAGGCAAGAGGGGGGCACCTGAAAAACGCCAGGGAAGGAAGGATAGCCTCCCTCTGCTGATGAAATAAGCAACCAAATCCATGGCCACCCTGAAAACAGGTTTCAGATGAAAACATGAACATTCCAGAATCATCACAAACGTGGTCTTTGATATCTTGCACAGATTCAAACTAGCGCTTTTTTGCCTCCCAGCACTGCTTCTTACTCTTTCAAGATCAAAAAGAAAGAATTCCTTATGCATAACGGACAGCCAGGATTTCAATTCAACTCAAATAATTTGTCTACCAGGTGAAAAAGTACTGTGCTAGGTAAGCAGAAACCAGTGGGCTTGAGTACACCTCTTATGTCAATTCACTGGTTGGAAAGAGATATCCAACGTGAACTTTTAGAGAATTCTATTAGGACGTTCAAATGAATGGTTTTTCCTAAAAATATGGAAGGACTGCACAGGAACTTCTGTAAAATAATATTGTTTTTGAAACTGATAAATTCCCCAAACTTTCAGAGCTTCGATTCCCCCACTCTACACTAGACTGATGTCCGTAAGTGCAGTCACATCACAGGCCCAGGCCCGCTGAGCTGAAGTGAAACAGTCTCACAAGTCCACGCCTACTCCAGTACAGGAAACCGCTTTGCAGTATAATTTCCAATGTCTTCCTGTCTGGAACTTTATTGAGAACTGAGTCACAAAACACTGGCAGCCAAATAAAGGTTCAAGTCTTTCCCTGGAAAGGTACATGAAAAAAAGAAAAGAAAATGACAAAATCATAACTTATGAAGCAATTTTCAACTACGGGTGATTTTTGTGCCCCCGGGCACATCAGGAAACATATGCAGGCATTTTTTATTGTAACAACTAGGAAGAGAGAATACTACCCAATGTTGTCCACTGGTATCTATTGGGGAGAGCCCAAGGGTGATGCATTAACAACATACAGGGCAGCCCGCCACAACCTAACTGTTCTCTGGTCCCAAAAGCCAAACCAGCACTGAAGTTAAGAAACCTTGTTCTAAAGCCCCCATCCTCTACCCCAAACACGCACGCACATGTGTACACATACACACACACACACACACACGCACCCCCCTTGAAAACTGCCTAAGAACATATGTAGAAAAATGTAAGTTATACTTTTACACTTTCAAATTTCAACTTCAACTTTTACTCCTTCTCTTTGAATCTTCCTTCTGCCCCTGAAAATTTAGGCTTTGCCCACAAAGTCCTGACTTCTACCCTCTACCTTTAAGAATTTACATGACTTTTTTTTCTGATTCACTTTCCATCTATTGCCATCTCCGACCCCTGCCTAAGATGTCTAATTTTATAACTGATTACTTACCATGATTAACCTCAAACTCGACTCATCAAACAAAACTCATCATCAGTGTCTCCAAGCCAACACCTCCCTGCCTGGCCTGTTTCAGTAAATGTCACAACACTTTCCCCATGACCAAGATTCAGAACTTCAGAGAGCCACTTCTCACACTCTTCCTCCCCACCTGTTCACACAGTTTTACTCAGCACTTCAGCATACTCAGGACTTAGCACCTTTCCTGCCATATAGGACTCGTGTAAATGTCTATTAAATGAAAAACACATAATTAAAAATATGAAGGTCACTCTTTTACTCTTTCCTCATCTCCCATTCTCCAAATCAAATCAATTACAAAGCCTTGGAAATTCCACCTCCAGAAATAAAGGCACCAACTCAAATGTCCTGCCGAAAAAGTCACAATAATCTCATCCATCCCACACAGATGTCAGATCCATCTTCTTCAAACATAATCCCCATTTTGTCACTACTTTTTCCCTCCCTTCCCCTCTCCAAAATTTTCAGCAGCCTATCAGATTCTTCCAGTCCAAACCTGACACAGGCATCTGGGATTCCATGTTTCTAATACCATCACCTCAAGTTACTTGCACGGCCTTTTGTCTCCTCTTTGGTGTCAATACTATGAAGAGAACGTTTAGGAAGCTGCTCACATTCATGCCCAGAATCAGCAGCATCTATTAAAAAGACACAGTAGAACCCTGGCAAGTATGGCTCGGTTGGTTGGAGGGTCACCCCGTGCACCAAAAGGCGGGGTCAACAGCGTGTGCAGGAGGCAGCCAATTGATGTTTCTGTCTCACAACATTTCTCCCCTACCACAATACCCTCCGCCCCTAAAAATGCATGCAATGCAAAAAAAAAAAAAAAAAAAGTCCTCAGGTGAGGATTTAAAAAAAAAAAAGACTCACTAGAAGGCTTCCTTGGCTCAGAGAAATCTCTAGGCTTTCCTAACAACCAATGCTTCAAACATTCTCACTCATGTCCTGTTTTGCCGCTTTCCACTCTTCTGTCCTTCGGGTGCACAGTTTTCTTTTGGTGTAGTCACCAGGCTTATGATTTGACTTCTGTCTGAAAATATTGAGCTTCCCACACTGCCACACCACAGCCTCAGGCAGGAGAAGCCTCGCCCCCAAACCCCATCTCAGGCCTGGGATCCCAGCACGGTACACAGGGTCTGCTCCCAGATTGGTTACCACACACCCAAAAAGCCAGCTACGCTGTCTGCTGCTCCTGGGCACCACCGACCTTTCCTCCCTCTGTGACCATCACAGTCTTCTCTCTTTGGCTCCATCTCTGCCTCTCCACAGCACACCCATTCCTTCTATGCCTAGCTTAAACGATGCCTTCTTCCTGAAGCCTTTCCTAATTTTCCCACCCAAGCCAAACAGAATCCCTTTCTCTTCTAAATCATCAGGTCATTTTCACTTATTTTAACTTGAGATAGATTTGACATATAACATTGCATTAGTTTCAGGTGTGCAACATAATGGTTTGATATTTGTATATATTGTGATCACATCCTTCACCACACAGTGACAAATTTTTCCTCATGATTAAATGTTTAAGATCTACCTTTAGCAACTTTTATATATATAATACAGTATTAACTATAGTCACCATGCTGTACACTACATTTCCATGACTTACTTTATAACTGGAAGTTTGGACTTTTGATCCCTTCACCCATTTTTCCCATCCCCCACTCCCCACCCCACTTCTGGCAAGCACTAATCTGTTCTCTGTATCTATGGGCTTGGCTTTATTTTGTTTTAAATTCCACCTATAAGTATGATCATACCGCATTTGTCTTTCTCTGTCTGACTTATTTCACTGAGCATAATGTTACCAAGTTCCATCCATATTGATGCAAACAGAAAGATTTCCTCCTTTTTATGGTTGAATAATATTCCATTGTGTGTACACACCTGCCTTTTCCACTCATCCATCAACAGACACTTAGACTGCTTCTGTCTTCACTATTGTAAGTAATGCTACAATGAAAATGAGGAGCATTTCTTTTTTCAAATTGCTTTTCATAGTCTTCAGATAAATACCCAAAAGCAGAATTGCTGGTCCTACAGTAGTTTCTATTTTTAGTTTTTTTGTGGAACCTCCATACTGTTTTCCATAGTGACCACACCAATTACATTCCCACCAACAAGGCACAAGGGTTCCCTTTTCCCTATATCCTCACCAACAGTTGTTATCTCTTGTCTTTTTTTTAATAGCCATTCTAACACGTGTGAGGCAGTGGCTCACTGTTTTTGATTTGCATTTCCCTGATGATTAGTGATGCTGAGCACCTTTTCATGTACTTGTTGGCCACCTGTATGTCTTCTTGGGAAAAATATCCATTCAGATCTTCTGCCTATTTTTTAATAAGTTTTTTTGCTATGAGTTGTATGAGTTGTTTTAATATTTTGGATATTAACCCCCTGTCAGATTTATGATTTACAAATATTTTCTCCCATTTGGTTGGCTGCCTTTTCATTTTGTTGATGGTTCTCTCTTTTTTAGAATAAGTACCATATTGTGCCTTGTATTACATTCATTACTTTATCTCTTGTGCCTTAGCCAACTCTACTGCTTATTAGCTGTGCAATTTCAGGCAAATTAATTCTCTATACTCTCCCTTCATCTAGAAACTGAGGATAATAATAATGATGTATGTCTCACAGCTATGTACAGGAGATTAAACCTGATAAAAGTACACATGGCTTAAAATAGTACCTGAGCTACCTATCATTCCTGTTTTATTCCTCTCAGGGCTTAGAAAAGTTTTGCATGCTAATTGCTCAAAAAAATCACTTAAGTGTTAATTTAGTCATCCAAAACTATAATTATTAAGGCTTAGTGGGGGGAAAAAAAACCCTAGCATTTCTTATGGACAACCTATCATGCATACCATGCACCACATTAAGCCCTTTACTTCCTATGTAACTTAGAGTTCTCACAACTCTTTAAGCTAGACATTGTTCCTATCTTACAGATAAGGACCGGAGAACCTGAGTATTTTGCCCGAAGTCACTAGTCTGACTACAAATGCCATGTTCTTTCCCCTCAGCCCACTGCCTCCATAACGTGGAGTTCTCCCTCTTCACGGGCCAGGCATCGAGCTTCAAGGTAGCCTGGGATACAGTGCTGAACGCAGACCCGGCTCCCCTCCGGCAGACTCACAGGCCAGAGAACAAACAGACAAAGCTTTTCACCAAAGCCAGCTCTCAGGGAACTTGCGGCAAGGAAATCAGAAGTTCACAGACCTTGTCTGAAGAACTTCCCCTGATGGATGAAAGGACTAACAGAGGGAACAGAGGCAGAAAAGAGGAGGGAAGGGAGAGGAGGGGAAACTATTTGGGTTGGCCAAAAAGTTCACATTTAGTTTTTTCCTGACAATGGGCTCTAGTAGTACTTAGTTGTCTTTACCGTCATTACAAACAATTTTGTTAGATTGTATTGGGACAGCTGTCATATCAGTGTGCACTTGAAAAAAATTTATCAAAATCAGTGATTTTTGTGCAGCCATTTTAATATTGAAGATGGAAGAAAGTACATAACATTTTTGGCACATTATGAGTTTTTATTTCAAGAAAGGTAAAAATGCAACTGAAACACAAGAAAAAAGATTTGTGCAACGTATGGAGAAGGTGCTGTGACTGACCAAACATGCCAAAAGTGGTTTGCGAAATGCATCAGAAGATGTTTAGCAGCACTCTTGGCCTCTACCCACTTGAAGCCAATAGTGGGAGTTAGCCAACATACTCAAAATCAATAAAGTTATTGGTGAAAATGAAAAATGTGTCTTTTATTTTATGGAAAAAACTAAACTGACTTTTTGGCCAACCCAATATAACTGCAAGTCTTGGTCAAGCTCACAGCCTGGAAGTGCTCTATCACTTTCCCCAGTGTGCCTCAGTTTACTTATTTTCTTATATCATACTGAAAAATTAAACTTTTCCCTTTTGATGGTTTTTTTTTGGAGTGGAAAGTTCAAGTACAATTCCAGCGGGTGATTCTGATATTCAAAAATCCGTTTACTGTAAAGGGTCCCAACAGTTAAAGAGAAAAAAGCTGAATTATCCTGATAATTTCCCTAACCCTCCCCCTACATTTTGCTCATCTGGTTTCCTTCCAAATTATGCAGGTGAACCACCTGTGCTTGTGATTTTTAAAAAACTGTTCAAACCCAATTACCAAGTTCTTCCATTTGTAATTTATTAATTTAAAAAAATATATTCTCAATTTTCTTTCCTATATACCCCAGGTGAAGCATGATTAGGTCACCTCTAACATCCTTAAGTAAAGCAATGTTAAATCCAAAACACACACAACTTTAATATATCACCTTCCATCGGCCAATTTTACAACAGTGCTAACTGCAATCTTAAAAGATGACGATGTCTTCTGGATGAACCACAGGAAGAATAATATATTTAGTCTACGAGTTCATGGAATACTGAACAATGTGCCAAGTGCTTTTCACCTCCATGGTCTTATGAGTCCCTAAGTGAGACAGACTTTTAGAGAGCTTCAGAAATAATGGTGGGGTTGCTGTGCAGAGGGGGCCACAAGTTTCTTAATGTTCTTTGAATAACTTACTCCAAATTGCAAGTAGAGATGTCACATAAGGAGAATTTACAACAAGAGAACATCTACACAAAATATAATTTCCAAGTTACTGGGTTGGCCAAAGAGTCTGTTTAGTTTTTTCCATAAAATAAGACACACTTTTCATTTTCACCAATATCTTTATTGATTTGAATATTTTGAGTATGTCAGCTATCTCCTGCTACTGGCTTCTAGTGGGCAGAAGCCAGAGGTGCTGCTAAACATCTTCCAATGTATAAGGCTGCACCCACCACAAAAAATTATTTGACCAAAATGTCAATGGTACCAAGAAACTTCACAAACCAGTTCTGACATGTTCTATCAGTCCCAGAACCTTCTCCATACACTGCACAAATCATTTTTTGCATGTTTACCTTTCCTGAAATAAGAACGCATAATGCACCAAAAATGTTGCATACTTTCTTCTATCTTCAATATTAAAATGACTGCACATAAATTCACCAATTTTGATAAACGTTTTTAAATGCACACTGATATGACAGCTGTCACAATACAATTGAACAAAATGGTTTCAAATGAAGTTAAAGACAACGAAGCACTACTAGAGCCATTGTAAGGAAAAGACCAAACAAACATTTTTGACCAACCTAGTATTTTAAATGTCATTTTAACAATACTTGAAAAGGGGCTTAGAAAACATCATAAGACATTAGAGTTAAAGCTTGACTTAAAAAAAAGTGTGTGTGTGTGTGTGTGAGAGACAGAGAGAGAGAGAGAGAGAGAATTGGTGCAGGTGTGGGGTGGGGAGACGGGGCGGGGTCAGGAGAAGACAGAGTCTGACATTCGAAATACTGGGAGAGACACGGAAATTCATCCACAGCAGGACCACCTATGCCAGGACCTATGGGCCCTTCGTTACATGTTATCTTCAGAAATGAGCAGGATACATAGAAATGATTCACCAGAGCCACAGAGGGTTAAGCAGCTGCCTTGGATTTCATTGGAGATTTGGCAAACACTGAAACAATGAAATGATCAATGACAACACTGCCCACTGTGTAAGATCGAGAAATTATGAATCAGTTCTCTAAATTTAGTAGCTAGACTCATTCCTGTTTGACTTTTCAAATCAGTTCAGCCCAAATAGCAAGTATATAGTATATGACTTCTAAGGCAGAAAGGGGAAAAATAATTCCCTCCCATGAAAATCAGAACTATATCCAGCCAAGTTTCTCTGGTTTTCCAATGTGGAAATACTTAGTGATGGCTGGTCAAATGCTTAGTCTAGATCTAAGACACGAAAAGAAATGAGAGAGAGGGAGAGATGCAGGCACAGGAGTTCACTTTTGCAGAAATGCCATGATTAAATAACAAGGCTTATATTTATAGAACCACATTAAAGACTTCAGAATCCCACTTATTCCTGTAGTGACGAATGTGTTTAATTTAAGCAACGACTCTGTGACTCTGTCAAAAGACAACAGCTCATAAAACTTATTTTTTAAAAAAAGATTCCACATAACTGTTTTGCTTTCACATTAAGAAGAAAAAATTTTTTTTTTCTTTAACTTCCCAAATTCATTTTTCCTATTCATCTCACAGTTGGATCTTTGGTTGAAGCAAATTTGAAAGAAGAGGACAAAGCCTGGGGCAATTATCCAAAGAAGAACAAGCTGTGTTCCGTTAAAGGCTTATAAAAATAAATTTGGCTTACAAACAGGAATTCAAGGCCATTTCCACACTGCCCTCTCGTTTCATGAGAGTTTATTGATTTTTTTAATTTTTCTTCAAATACATTTAGGGTGGGGATGTTGAACAAAAATTCTAAGTACATCACTGTAGTATAGCTCAACACAAACCAGGTTTCAAATTTCAAATCAAACAATCACATCAAATTTCACTTTAATTTTAAGAGATCAGTCCAGATGGTAGCTGAGGACCATTGTGGAGACACAACTGAAACCAGTTTCCTAAGCGAAGCTCACAGCCCATCTGGGTAATAATCAAGCTGTGAATCTCATTTCAACCCAAGGCACCTTGGACTGGGGTTGTTCCTCTTTGCATTATGACATTTCATTCAACCTTAAACTTGTTGGCAAGTTGTACATTCCATCATTTGTATCCCAAACACTACTCATCTCTTAACTCTTGGGTGGTGTCTGCCACCTCATGTCACACAGTACCATGGCAATCCAGCTTGAACACAGAGACATTCCTGAGTCCGAAAGAACATTCTAACTTCAAATACCAGCTGAGCAGAGGAGGGCTTTACAGTAAGGTTTTTCTTCTGCAAACCAAAGAATTAGAAGGGAACTTTAACAGATTTTGTAAAAAGTACAGCTCTGTGCAAAAATAAGTTCTGTCAAATCCACTGTCAACACTCTAACAGCAGTGTGGCTCCGCAGGAATAATTTTTGGTGCTATCAGAAAATAAAATCAGTTTATCTATTCTCTACAGTCAACTGAATGGGGAGCACACAAGTTTTTAAGTCTCAAGAGTAAGAAAACCATTCCTACAAATTAAGATTTATAATTTTCAGTACAACAGGCTTTTGTTTAACCCTCAAATTATATTTTGAGCCACTGCAGCACACCTATAATGACTAAATAAAAAATAATTCTTGCCATGCCTTACAGGGTAACCTGTGATTGATTGATTGATAGAAAACAGAGTACAATATTTTAGATAGATAGGAAGATAGAGTAGAACATTTTCCAAACGCAAAAAAAGCCAACAGGTAATGTTTGTAATATAAGTTATTACCTGCACTTTTATTTCTTAGTGTGGGAGATCAGGTTGTCATTCTTCATTAAAAATATGTATGTATATAAAATAAGCTTTTTTAGGGAGCTATTTCTACATGTATCTTCTTTGCTATAGGAGTTCCAATTAATTAACCTATAAAGGTCAAACAGAAACAGTCAGGCCAAGAAAAACTCAGTGGAACTTACGTCACAAATTGGTGCAATGCTTTCTGCACCTAAGTGAAAAGCAAGGACAGTATCATGTAAGACTGAGACCAAAAGCACCCAAGGCAGAGCTGGGAACTCAATAGTATGAAATTCAAAACTGATCCACAATTGCAGGTTAACCTGGTTTGCAGTTTTAAAAAAATTTTTAAAAACCTATATAAATTTAGACCTCCAAATCTCCACTAAGCACCAAAATAAATTTCAGATGAATAAAGTCAATCCTTTAAAAAATAAGTGTTTACTGCTATAATTAAGTCATGTGTATTCTGGGGTTCACTCTTTAGTAAGAACATTCTAACTTTCAAAACAATGGCAAAAATGATCAGAAATTTAAATTTCTTTGATGATATAAAAAAGTTTAACTTCTATAGTCTAAAATGCTGATCTGAAAAGGGAAGTGAAAAAAAAAATTTTAAGCGAGTTATCATCCATTATAGGGGCCAACAATCTATGTCCATGAGCCAAATTCGGCCTTCTGCCCATTTTTGCACAGTCCATGAGCTAATAATGGCTTTTACATTTTTTAATGGTTGAAAAATGAAAAGCAAGATCATTTCAGGACATGGAAAAACAATCTGATATTCACATCTTAGTGTCCATACTGGAGAACAGCCACACTCACTGATCTGCCTATCGTTGGGGCCGCTTTCGCCCTAGAGGAACAGGGCGGAGTAGCTGGGACAGAAACTACATGGACCACAAAGCCTAAACTATTTACTGTCTGGCTCTTTGCTACAAAGGTTAGCTGACCTCTGACATATTATACAAAGGGTTTATGCATAAGAAAAATAACGAGGGCCAATAAATAGTTAATGCAGATTTTAAGTAAAAGGAAAATGTAACTGGTTAATAATGTAGAAAATGTTCACTTTCACCTTTCAATTAAAAGTATCTCTTTGACCTATCAAATTAGGAAAGACTTTCGGAAAAGTCAACACACAATGTTGTCATGGGTACAGTGAAGTAAGAGCTAATACATTATTGGTACCCAAAAGACATGAGTGGCTCAATCAAATTTAGACACTGACTTCCACCTCTGGGAACAATTCACCAAGACGTAGTACTGATACTCACGTTGGAAGTTTAGAAACCTGTGCTTTTGCTAAAGCTGTAAGAACAGATGGTAACTGAAGAAATGGAACACAAAAGTAGTATGGTTACCATTGAATCTCTAAATTTACCAAGATGATAGTACCTAGCTCAAAAGGCAGATGTACAGAATAAACAACAAGTGAAAACATTCCTTTTAAGATTACTTAAAGATTAAGTGATGTCTTAATTACAACAATATGTTTAGTAATTGCACTGGTGACTATTGGAATCAGCCCATGGCCCACCTAGAACATGAAGTGCAAACTTCTTAGCAGATGAGACTCCCCACACATATCAAAAGAGCAGGAGAGCCCAAGGAACGTGGCCACCAGAAGAGCAGACGTGTTTTCAACAGGCCCAGGAGCCGACTAGCGAAGGGCATGTCCTCCAAGCAGGGAGCCACACTGTTTTCTACTCAACACTGATCCTCTTCATTCCATGTGAACGTAGAATGGCCAGCAAGGAGTTTTCCAACACATTCCTCAATGTTCTATCCCATGCATATGTTCCAGAGAAGCATATTTTTTAACATAGTGCATTCTGGCCTGTTAATCAGACCACAACTTGACAGGTCTACTTTAAAAATTTTTAAAAACAACTATGCATGGAGTTCAAAGTCAAATATTAAAATGAACTAAACCTCCCCGTTACTGAATGCAGTAATGCCAGTACACCTGGGTTTTCCCTTAGTCATAATCTTCCTCCATCAGGCTTATGTTATAACTTTATTCTATACTTCATGTATTTTTTTAGAATAAATAAAAGAATTTTCTATCTTCTGACTGAAAGCAGTTCCTACTCCCAACATTTTAGGCTTAAACTAGTCACACCTCAGTATTCAACAAGTCAGCAAGCAATTAAATGTAAACATTTATCAAAGGCGTACTACAAAGACAAGGCCCTAGGCTGGTACCTGTCCTTAAGAAAAGTATCTGTCTAGGTAGAAATATAGGCTAGCTATTCATCCAAAAGCGATCACACTAAATCATTTTCAACTAGAGTGTGGTCTGTTCATCCACAACTTCATGGGAGGATGGCAACAGCACAGACCATACAGATAATGGCCTGGGCTTTGCAGGTAACTCAGACCTTCTAAGGCATGTGCATAGTGTGGTCACCTACAAAGCCATGAAGAGCTCATTCCTCCTTCCCAGAAAGTGTTTAGCCCTAAGGCCAACCATACTTTTTATAAGATACCTGGGAATCAGTTCTCCTTCGTGACCCGTTTCTTTTAACCTGTCATCCCTCCAGCTTCTTGGACAGATGGTGAAGAAAAAGGAAGATTCAGGAAGAAAGAACAGCAAACTGTGTCTAGGAGAATCCCCTAGCCTCCAGAAGCAACAGAGTTTATCTCTACCTATTGTTGAGAGAAATTAAATACGCTCTATAAATAGAAACCCCTTTGCTCTATATTACTACTTAATGTATTTAATTAGATGATGCTGAATATTTAATACAGAAATGGGGAATGTAGGGATGTCAAAAGTCAGTAATTCATGGTAACTTGCTTCTAAGTTTATCCAGGTCAATGAAAAACACCTCGGTGTAAGAAGTCCCCAGGCCTCAAAGCAATAATATTAAATCAGACAGAAAATGAACTGCTAAAAGAAAGTAAGGTCACCAAAGTCCTAAGGAAGGAGAGGCATATTTAAGGTCAGCAGCATGAAAATCAAAGATAATTAGCAAAGGAGGCTGATCATCAAAAAAGTGATAAATTGATGTCTAAAGGTTTTGAATGAGTGAAGGAATGCATGGTCAAACCACTTATTACATGCACTGACCCCAGCAAGTTAAGAGGTTTTTGGGTTTTTTTAAATCACATAACGTATCACCTACTACGGTGTAAGTAACATTCTCAGGGAGAAGGTAAAGATATGAATAGCAATGGCACAGATCCTTTAATAAGAAAGCGTCACGCAGGGGAGCTAAGGCAGGTTCTAAGCAGAGGTTTACATTCAATGAAGTCATACCACACTCTCATGTACAGATCTGGGATGGAGGCATACACCCGGGGTCAGAGGTCAGAGGGAGAACTCCATATACTCCTTTCGTTGAGACCGCCGGTGAACAAATACCAAGATAATCACCCATGATGGAGCTAGTAAAAAAACCTCGACAACAAGTGCTGGTAAAAGGACAAGCTCATCTCATTTTCTTCTTTCCCTAAAATTGTCCTGCGTTTTATTGTCACCAACCATGGAACCTTTCCCGATACTCTAATCTCTTCTCTGATCTATTAACAAGCAAGTACCTTCCCTCCAAAGAGAACGAAGGGGTTTTATGACTCCTACCTACCCTTGAGGTCCCGAAGCACAGACTGTCATCTGCAACACTGAATATCTGCCTTAGTGAGAAGACAGCATGTCCAGGGTGGGTGAAAGAAAGATCAATCAAGATGCTACCAACAGCCTTTTAGTGCCATTTGGCAGCCAACCCACTGAAGCGTTTTCACATGGTTCAGTTGGTCATTTGAAGAAAAGCCATGGCATAAGAACCTAATTTAGGCCTTTAGAGCAACTATTTTGATAGTTTTTATGTCATTTAAATTAAAACTTCATGAACAAACCACAGAGCATATGCCTAAAAACCCAATTAAAAATAAAAAGAAACAAATACTGACAGGATTGCTATAACGGAGATCAAATCAGTTGGATGCAACTTGGCCCCTCGAGCGGACAGAGAGATATTTTGCCTTACCCTACCTTTTTCCCAGCCAAGGTTCTCCCCAACCCACTTACAAGAGGGGCGGGAGGTCCTTCCGAATTCAAACTCACCAGGACATTGAATGCTCTGTGACCATCTGGTCTGACAACATATTACACATTCTCAGGGCATGGTTCTAATCACAGCACAATTTAAACAACTACCCTAGATCTCAGCAAGGTGCTCCTAAATGGAAGAATTTTATATTTTGCCTTTCAAATTGTTTTTATTGGAAGCATATTTGTGGGAACACTAAGCAGTAAAAGAGGCCTCAGCCTGAGCTTCAAAGCCGCAAGCGCTTTCCAAACCCACTGAACGACCTTCCCGCCCCCAGTCTCCCTCCCTCCCTTCTGCCGTCTGCCCTCTCTGGATGGGATTCCATTTCATCCTTGCTCTCTGGAAGGGAATGTACCTGCCAAGTAATGTCAAGAGCAAATCACTTCATTCCCAATTTAGATGCTAGCCCCAAAAACAGATGATTCGTTGCTCAAAGGGTCACTGTTAACTCTCTCAGCAAATAGGCGTAAGCAGGACACAGGAGTCACCCCCCCCTCTGTGAAGCCTCTGGATCCAAATTCTCATTGCTAGGGTCACCACGGACTTTCAGCGTGGCTCTTGGAGTTTCCTACTCTAAAAGAATTCTCCCTCTAACACACTTTTATTAGCCATATTTCAATGGATTATCTGGTTAGCTGATTACTGTTTTAGGACTAAGAGATAAAGGAATGTCATTGAAGAGATGAGAAAATAAACATATGGTATAGCTATCTTCTTCCTTCTGTGGTGGAAGCAGCAGGGAATTTAAGAGATTTTAGAACAATGTGCAGGCCCTGGACCAAGGAAGGCCAGGCTAAACTGAGGAATGATGCCCTGCGCCAAAAGTCTTTGCTTTCCAAAATCCAGGCACACGCTTCCTACAGGATGAAAGAGAGCCTAGGGGACCCAATAAGGCTGCCTCCAGTGAGCCAAGGAGAGAGGCATCCTTTTCAACATGGTGCCTGAGGGGTGCTCTCTGCTACTCGTTAAGCCTGAGGGAAGGCTCTGCTTCCATCCGGGGGGAAAGAGTCACTGGTCGAGAGGACTCTGCTGCCCTCTCACCGATGCCAGCCACCTGGCAGACCATACCTCCCACCAGCTGACTTCTACCCGTCATCATCTCAAGGCCTGGCCCTTGCCTGGCCAGCAACAGTGACGCCTCCCCCCTCAAGTCCCAAACCACCTCAACATCCCCAACTTCTACTGGTAACCAGTTCTAGGGTAAGGACAAGGCATTATAAAAAGAAATATGGGAAAATGTACACCGTTGCAGCAGTAAAGAGAAAATGGGCTCTGGCATTCTTGGTTCTGATCTGGGTTACTTTTTAATCTGTCACGAGACTTTGAGCAAATTATTTCACTCCTCAATCTGTTTCCTACTTTGCAGAGCTGCTATGAAAACTAATTAAGTACAAAGTATTTAGTAAGTGGTAATTAATATTCCTATTTCTTTATTATATTGTACCAAAGAGTAATTCCAAATTTGTGCCAGCCAAGAATAAGGTTTTAACTCGACACAATTCTGACAATACAGCTCTAAAAATGTGAAGGATGAGATCTGTATAACATATGGTTGCTATCCTGATACAGGGAAGAAAAAAAGAGAAAAAAAACATGCACACAACAGTTTTACAAATGCCTAGTTTATGATGTCAAAATTATCTAAACAAAACAGATGTTAATGATCAAACTGCATGATGACTTCTGCTCATTTCTTCACCATAAATAATCAAAATCCTCAAAGATGAAGAAAATGTCCTAATTTACTTTCTCTAAGTTTAGGGATGGCTAGGAGTTCTTCATTGACCCTCTTAGTTTTCCAAAGTTAACTGTTATGGTAATTTTCAGAAGGAAAAGAACACTATGTATGCTTTAAATGTTCTGGAAATATAATTATAATAGTAACATGTTATTATAATGATACTATTATTAATGTCAACTACCTCTTACGGAGGAGTATTTACCACATATGGCGCTTTACATAGGTAAGCTTATACCATTCTGCATGATGAAAATATGATTATTACTGCAAGAAACAAATTCCAAAATGGAAAATAAAATTTCTTACAAGAAAGTTACAAAACCATATTTAGAGCCTAACATAGTATTGCCTCCCAAGCTACGAAAGAAAAAAAAATTATTACCTCTCAAGAGTCTAAACCTAAAAGGTTTCCTTTAAATTTCCAGACCCCAAGTGCTTTGCCTCCTTCCAGATTTCTAAGGAAAGTAAATCTAACATCAGCATCTCTCCTCCCAGAAATGAAGACTTTTATGTCTTTCTGCTCTCTTGGTCCTCCCTCACCACACTCCCATTTCTAAGAGCCTTCCTAATGCAATCAGAGTTGAAGCCTGAAGCAACTCTAATCGGCCTCCACTGGCATCCGGCTCTATACTATGGAGGTGGGTGGACTCCCTTCCAGCCCTGGTTAAGTCCCGTTTTTCACAGTAGGACTCGGAAAGCACTGAAGAAGGTCAGAAAAGGCCTCCGACACATCATTAACAGAAGCCTCCCCCGGTCTCTTACTGGAGTGCAACTTGAGGGAGGAAAGGCAGAGGCACACACGCTTTCCTTAATGGCAACCTCCCCTTTCATCCCGATGAAGACAAGTCTTCTGCAGAAGTAAATGCAATTGGCTGGCACAAAAAACCTCCATACACAAATGAGCAGTGTTAGGGGCGAGTCAGCTCTCTGGGAACCATTCGTGTGTGTGCGTTTCCACTATAGACGTCATTTCCATAAGAACACTTACCTTCCATTAAGTGCTTCAAAAAGCAGAACAAAATCATTAAAACTTGTAAGTAAGGATCTGTTTTGCTACTTGTTATAATAATTAATCAGGAGTTATAGGGTTTCTTGAAGTGGTCCATTTCAAGTATTACTGCATTTTAATCTTTTTTAAAAAATGCCACAGCAAGTGTGTTGAGTACAGCCATGGGGAAGTTCACAGAAACAGTTCCCACTTTCTCAACACCATGAGATGCAGTTTTTATAAATAAAACAGCTGTCACTTCAGAATCCAGAATAAAGGTTATGACTCTTGTGACCACGCAAAGAGTGGGAATCCCAAGGACAGGAACACTAAACCAAATTCCATTCTACTCTTTTTGCTGAAGAGGAGAACTTCATATAAGATCTCTGCTGTGAACAAAGATATTCAAACGAGACGGTCCTGCCGTTGCTACCCCAGCCGTGAGCAACCCTGGAGGTCTGGCTACCCCTTCTGGAAGAGGCCACAAGGCCAAGGGCATGTGTGAGCTCAGACATGAAGCTCCTCTTCTCAGGGAAGCCCTGGACGCCATGGTCAAAATGTTCACAGTCCCTTGCTCTCATGATCATCTCTGCTTCTCAGGCTATTGGTCTCCCCTGAACTACATATAATCGCAGGTAATATCAATTCCACATGCTTAAAGCAGTTCAGAAAAGCAAGTCAGGCGTTACCAAACGGTGCCAACAAATATGTAGCAATCGATATCCTTTGACCAGACTTGGTGAGATTAGCAACTCTTGATTTCAAAACAAGATTCCTTTTACACCACTTGAAACAAAGAGAAGGGAAGGAACCTCGGCTTTTTAGGCACCTACCTTAGTAGAGCCAGTCCTCAGCATGATGTATTAATACATTCTCCCACACAGTCATGCCATTTTGCTTATAAGAAAACTAAGGTTCGGTTTAAGTACATGCCAGAAGCTGCAGTTAGTAACTGATAATGCCAATATTATCTCATTGTTGTTACATTTCATGCTCTCAAACTGGCATGGTTTCAAAGAGACTATACAGTAGCCATAGTATGATAGAAGCCATGTAAAACAAACTACACATTCATCTATCTACAAATCACCTGTATTGGATATATGGGGCAGAAAAAAAAGAAAAGCTTTTTTTGCCACTGTTTCAAAAGACAGTCTTTTCACACAAGCTCGATATGAACACAGCCTAGATAGAAGGATGGCTATAACTTCCAGAGTAATGTATGAGAAGGCAGCCATCAGGAAGACCACAGAGGACATGCATTCCAGGCGAAGAGGAAAGACTGAGCAGAGGTGCAGAGGTGTGAGAACCCAGGGTGCGGAGGGAAGAATGCGCAGTCCCTTCAGCGTCGCCCTGACTTCTCCCCACTAGGAGTGTGAAATATTTTATGGTTACCAGTAAGTGCCTCATAAGCTTCTGGAAAAGTGTGGATACAACATTGCTGTCTTAATAAAGTTCAGAAAGGGAAAACTCATTTGAAGGTGTTTTCGCTTTTTACAAAAGACTTCTGCCGCTGGATCGCTCCACAAGCAACACGCTTTCCCAGCAGCGTGCTCACTGAGGCTGACAACCTGCAGTGTGGCCAGCACAATGAGCCAGCACAATGAGCTCCTTTGGCTCAAACACAGGGATCCGATTTTGCAGGTACAAAGGTTCATTCATTCGACCCACAGTTACTGAATACCTTCTAGGTGCCAGGCACCGTGCTAGATGCTAGGGATACAAAGACGAACTGACCTTAATCTTAGCTGCTCAGAACCCAAAAGGGAACAGCCACAATAATTAAAAGGTGATGAGTGCTACACTAGTAGCAAATAGGGAGCAACTAGTGTCGATCAACGAGGCCCGTGTTCAAAGGGTGGCAGCAGAAACATTTTTTTGTTATTCACCTTTTTTGTCTATATCTAGGCCTTGCTCTGATATGGCTGCATCTGTTTTTACTTTATGTATTGAATTTGTAGACACTTTCATAAAGCTACTGAATTCTCACCCACTTCTCCATTTGTACAGATTTCATTACTTTTTTCTTTTTTTTTTTAAGATTTTATTTATTTGTTTGTTTTAGAAAGAGGGGAAGGGAAGTAGAAAGGGAGGGAGAGAAACATCCATGTGCGAGAGAAACAATCAGGTGCCTCTCGCGTGGCCCCATCTGGAGACCTGGCCCTCAACCCAAGCATGTGCCCTGATGGGGAATCAAACCAGCGACCCTTCAGTTAGCAGGTCAGCACTCAAACCACTGAGCAACACCAGCCAGAGCACATTACTTTTTTCAAAAACTACAACATTTAAGAGAAATAATCAGCTGGATCAGGGAAGGGGCAGTCCTTTACACATATCCCCCATCTTTGTGCCATATTGTCTATTTAAGGGAGTCAACTCAAAATTGTCAAGTCAGAACATACAATAATGTCACCATCCTCCCAAATATTTAAAACTTCCCTTTCCAGTAAGTTTTCCTAGCATTCCATTGTATCTTACCAAAGCTAAGAATATAGTGCCCATCTGGTCCTGGAAACAGAGTATTATTTTTTAAAGCTGATGCAAAGCATTCCCTTCTAAGACTACCACATTTCCAGCAAGTTGTTAAAATACTTGGGGTTTAAACAGAAAACTGAAAAATGATGTCAACATCCTTAAACATACTCAGTACAAGTTTAAAAGCAAAATAAAGGATTAAGAGCTAAACAAATAATGGAATATTAATCATATTCTGATATGACGCTTCACTTAGTTAAGCACTGATGTATGTATCAAGAGGGTTCAGATACCTAACTCTGAAGCCAGCAGAACAAAATAATACAATTTGGAAATATATTTGCTTCACCACAAACCACTGTAGTTTTAAGTTACGCTACTGCAAATAGACTACCTGACGATCACAGCAGAGTTCTCTACAAACATGGAAGGGCTAATAGTGGGTTGGCTGCCCAATAAACCAGCACAGTGCTGCAACTGTGTCCTTAGCTTCCACATCCCAGTATCTGTCCTACAGCAGGAGAGTGGCTTCTGACTTAAATGGCTTGTGCCCATCATGTGGACACACTGCACAGGCCTTTGAAATATCACCGTTAATCTCTAACCCCATCTCCCCTTCCTCATCAAGAGGTCTCCACATTAGTCTACTGATCTCCAAGTTCCCATTTCTCCTACATGAGAGCATTAAAAAACACAGATACGGGCAGCAGAACAGACAGCTGGGTTCACCTCCATTCCTCTGCCTCGGCTTGTTTCATAGCCCATCCACTCAGTCACACATCTCAACACATGGAAGGGGTTCCCCTAGCCCACCTGCTCCCAGTCACACCTCTTCTCACTCTTGAAAGTCTCACCAGAAAACTCATTCCATGAAGAGTCTACTTAACAGCCCACATGTCCCCCTATCCCATTAAAAAAGGATGCTAACAATATGTGATGGTTGTGTAACAATGAGTTGCCTTCAGTGTCTCACGTGTACGCTTTAGTAAATCCACTAACATGAGGGAGCTGGGAGCTTCTCTTCAGAGCAGAAACCATATTGTGATCACTTTAGCATCCCCAGCAACTCATCCCACAGACAGCATTTAATAAATAAGACAGCAAGAAAGGCTTTTGGGGTGGTGGAATAGAATAAACATTAGGTCTTCTGATTCCTAACCCAATGAAAAGAAAATATAAAGAAAAACAGAACAGTATGTTAAACATGAAATACATATTACAGATATCTAGTTACTTACATCTAAATGTGCTAGTCTGCCAGAGTTATAAGTCCACATTAGGATACGGATAGTCATTCCAGAACTAAGAAAAACACTGGAATTCTGAAAACAATGTATAAATCCTGTTAGTTTAGATGTTTCTGTACATGGAAAAGGATATTAAAGTGTTAAATAGCACTTAGAGCAAGTTCAGTTCAAACACATTCTTTTTAAATGACCATTCTTGAAAAGATGCTTGCAATATTATAAACTTTCACCCAAAAGCAAATCAGCCCCAATGGCTTGGTGGAGGTCTGGAGAGCTGATTAGACTGTTTATATGATAAATACAGGCTAAATTTATCTTGTATCTTTAAGCATGAAACTTTAAAGAGACTTGAAAACCAAATGTCTGAACAAAGATGCTATCGTGGGTCATTACTACAGGTAGCAGTCATTTTGGCAGTCCAAAGTAAGGGCATGAGAGAGCGCTAGCCACAAGTAGACTCTTACAAACAAATGCAAGACTGAGCTTCTACTGAAGTTCCCACTTCCTATTCCAGTGAACCTTTCTCATCTCACAGCACACATAAGCTAATTTCTAAAATTCTGCTGCACACCAAAAAATATACTTTTTGCCAATCTGATAAAAATATAGGTATAATTTTGATTGACTTACAAAAAAATAATAATAGTAGTTACCCACCCTTTTTGCTCCAAAGTGACTTTTTAAAAAAGCAGGCACAAAAAGGAATAAGGACTCATGGATAGGGACAACAGGGTGGTGACTGCTGCGGGGAGGGAGGTATAAGGGGACTAAATGATAATGGAAAAAATACAATAAAGATTAAATCATAAAAATAAAAAAATAAAAAATCAGGTGCCTATACTTACATATAAGGACTTCTGGTACCAAGAATTAACCAATCAGATGCACACTTATTATGCAACATGACCAATAAGATGCAACTCTACTATGTGACCTATATGTTTATGGTTCAAGGCAGGGCATTCACGCCAGGCAGTTATTGTTGTGTTGGCTGTTGTCACTTTTTCATCTGACAACCTAAAGGAAAAGAGGTAAATAATCAGGAACTGCCTGTTTTAAAAACTGGTGCGGCTCCCACAGCTGAAAACCACTGTCTTATTCTATAGAGTAAGAACAGCAGCGGGCAAGAAAACTTTCTATGACAGAAGTGTTCTTTACCTGCACTGTCCAATGCAGTAGCTACTAGTCAGCTGTAGCTCTTGACACGTGGATAGTGTAGCTGAAACACTGCATTTTTAGTTTTGTTGTTTTATTTATGTTTAATTAATTTACATCTAAATAGCCACATGTGGTGCTGGTGGCCACCATATGGAAGAAAACAGCTATAGAAGGTGAATTAAGAAATGCATGAAAATTCATCAAGAACTCTTTAAAAGAGGATAGATTCACTCCTACAGGTCTAAAAATAAGACCAGGTACCTATCTAAGAATTTTAATACTGACACAGACCTTCAAGTTCTGGTGAAAGGAAGTGAAGTCTTCGTCCAATGGCAAATAAGCACTAACAGTTACAAAGTAGGCTAGCCCTCCACCCCAGTCTCTCTCCAAGATGATAGTTTTATGTAGAAGCTCGGCAAAGAACCAGAGGGAAAAAAGAAATTTAAGTAATATTTACAAATAATCTATTATGTGTCAGCCATTGTGTCAGGTTCTTACAAATTATGGTCCTATTTAATCTTCACCACAATTCTGGCAATTAGTCATCACTACTTCTATTAAGTACCTCTAGAGAGACTGGCAGAAGCAGGGTTCCAACTCAGTTCTACACGACTTCAGAGAGCAGGTTATTCCCACACTGCCTCCTCCTCAAGGTCTCATCAACCCTCTGATCTTCAGACTTTCACTGAAGTGGTTGATCACAAGCCCCCAGGTTTCCAACATCTAGTACTTCTCACCTGAACGCTGGAACTTAACTAGTGTCCAATCCTGCACAAGATAACCCCCCATTTCCAAAGAAGCAATGACAACTTGCATTTCTCCAACTTTCTCACAGATTTTAGTACTCTCACCCCGTAGCCAGGCTGCCTCTGCAATGGACAGCAAAGGAAGAGCTAGCTCAGCACAGCCAAGATGTACTCATTAATCTTAACTAGTGTCTAGAGGAGGTCACTGTTTTCAGTGGTAACATCACTCCTTCCCCTACAGATACGGCATCTGATGGGTGATCACCCAAGACCACACTGCTCAGCACTGTGCTGCATGCTGAACTCTGCATTCCTCAGCTCCGACCAGTACATCTGACCCCTTGTGAAATTCCCCAGGGTAGATCTTTCTGAGTTCAGAGGAACTCTCTTCTCAGCAGCGCCAGAGACACATACAGAGTTCAAAGGAGCCCAGCCCTGGCAGCCTCCGCTAAAAACAAAGCAAGAACAGCTCCCCCCAAAAAATATGTCCACACAAAAACTTGTGCTGAGTGCTCAGAGCAGCAGCAGCATCACTCATAATAACCAAAAAGTAGAAACGTCTCAATTGTCCATCAGCTCATAGGTGGATTTAAAAATGGGGTATATCTATACAATGGAATATTATTCAGCCATTAAAGGGGATAGAGAACAGATATATGCTGTGACATGGATGAACTTTGACAATGTCATTCTAAATTGGAAGCCAAGTCACAAAAGTCTACATAGTATATGATTTCATTTATATGAAATATCCAAAATAAGTAAACCTATAAAGAAAGTAGGAAAGTAGTTGCTAGAAGCTAGGGGGAGGGGAAAGGGGAGTGGCTGCTAAGAGGTAAGGGAACAACAAAAATGCTCTAAAGTTAAATATTGATGATGGTGGCACAACTCTGTAAATACACGAAAAATGACTCCATTACAGATTTCAAAAGAGTGCATTTTATGGTTTGTGGGTTATATCTTAATTAAGTTATTTTTAAAAAACAAACTCCTAAGATAACTGTAACAAAACAATGGCAGGAGCCCAGAAGGGATACAACCCAGGTGTAGTTAAACTGCTCATTAAAATGAGAAGGTCAAATAGGAATATTTTCAAGAAGTCTTCCTAAATTCAGTTCAGGATTTCACAAATAGTGAAACCTTAAAAACACAAAAGTCAAAGAAAAGCCAAGGTCATCTCAAACAGGTAAGAAAACAAAGTACTAGTTATGCGTATGACTCTAGATGACCCACACAGAGTAAAATACAAAAAAAAAAAAAAAAAGGTGTCCTTGTATGAATTAAACTTGACATTCACAGTTACCATTTCTGTTGCCCTAAATATGAATGGACTGGAACATTCATTGAGTTCTTGCTCTGAGTCAAGTCCTGTTGTAAACACACACTCTTATATAACTTGATCCTCATAACCCGTTATCTTCAGGCAGAGCATTTAGGGTTATTTGGGTTCTGGCTCCAGTGTCTTTGCACATTTCTTCAGAGTCTGAAGAGCTACTTACTGCTGGTGGGGAAGTTGGTCAACAGTGAATGGGGAACAGGACTCAAATTGTCTGGCCTGCAACATCCAACCAAAGCTCCAGACATAGATTACTGAGTCCCTCTGATTAACTTGCAAACTGGGAAGATCTCAAAGCTCTTCCTCCATGAAAAGGTTCTAATGAGCATAAGCGATAGTGGCACTGAGGGCTTGCCACCTGCCTCCTCATCTCCTCCAGCCCCCTGTGCTCCCCGTTGCTCCCTGCTGCTCCCCACCTATGCTGCTGTGATCAGGAAAGCCCTCGTCTCCTCTACCTGGTTCGTCCCGGTTGGAACTTTTTCTGCTATACTCCCGTACGTTGCCATTGAGGCAGACGTTTTCAATGATGCAGAGTTACAGGCTGAACTAAAGCCAGCTGCTGACCCAGAGTCAACCTCTGCCCTAAGTCGCACTAGTGCTGTACGGTCAACCACTGGCGTTCATTTGGAGCATACACAGGCTGTGGGCTTGTTTACTGATGTGGAGTCAAACATCCCCAGCTTCGTGGGAGAAGCCACTGAGGAGGTCACAGCAAATGTCACTGGCGATTATTCAGAAGAACCCATGGCTGGAGCACCAGATGAGCTGGCACGTCCGCGGAATGCGACAAGTTCATGTTGGTGCTTGCTTAAAATATGGGATCAATAAATATTTGTTTGACATGAAAATTAAAAAAAAAAGAAAAGAACAGGTAATAGTATCCTTAGGTACTAGATAGTAATAAAACTCAGCCTCCCAAGGACTTAACTCTTGAAGAGACAATAAATTTACATATATTTAAGTATACATAAAACTGTAATAATAAAATCTCATATCCACCAATGTAAAACTCTAGTTCTAATTCAACAGCAAAAGTAAAGAGTGGTGAGCACCTCATGACCTAAAGGCAGAACAATCTAGCAGTGAAGGAGGACAGAATAAATACTGCCAACTCACTCCTGCTCTGATTCCCACTGGCTGAGCCCCAATGGACAGGAGAGTAGAAGGTGTCTGACAGGGTCTATAAAAATGGTCTGGGTGAAGGGAGGGATGTACAGACAGAGCAGATCTGGAGGTGAAAGAAAAAGAATCAGCTCATGGGATCGCAGGTCCATTAGACGATGATGTGGCAGCCAACTGGCCTTATTAAACCCACATCCAAATAGAAAGAAACTAGGTTTCACCGAACGGCAGTAATGGGGTTCCAACTGAAAATCAATTGCAAAGCATGTTCTCACAATCCCTCCCCCTAGTCCATTGTCTCTGGTTATTCCAGTTTAATTTGAGATAGTTAATAAATGTAAAACCATTAAACTGTAAAGCCATTAAAAGTAATACTTTCCCAGTTATCTACCTCTTTTTCAAACACTTTGGCTAAAAAAAAACAAAACACTGATACAATGTTCTTTTAAACTCACATATTTACAACTGACACAAGATCAGCACTCAGTTTTCTGGAACTGTCAAGGTGGTATCTGATGAAGAAAGTCTAACTGCTAAAGACCACAGTAAATGATATTCGTCCACATATTTCTAACAAAAGGATTACATGGCCCTGATGACCAACATCCCCATCCATGCGCCAAGCAGACGAGTTAACTCTCCCTTTCAGCACTTAGAAGAAAACAATATCCCAGCCTAAACTGGTTAGTCTCTCCCCCACTCAACTCCAGGATTTAGGTCAAATATTCCCCTTTGCTGGTTGTCTCTCTTTTAGTGCTAAGTCTCTTACTAAGTCTTTTCATTCATTCAAGAACTATTAATTTAATGAACATACTGAGATGGTTCTACCCTAAACATCACTCAAGGAAAAAGGAACCTAGAAGCAATGGCTTCATTTTCTTCCAGAGCAAGTGTCGTAGCCCTCCTACAAAAGGTCCAAAAGACAGAGAGAAAAAAAGGGGGAAAGAAAACTATGGTGGCAGCCATGGAACCTCGGAGCTGGAAGGGGACCAAATCAATCAATAAATACATACCACTGACCTCCAGTTTAGCATGCACATCTTTCAAAAAAAAAAAAACACGTAAAATAACAAAGGCAAAATATTTAAAAATCAGCTCAACTATAATTCTTTTATACACTACCATGACAAATATACATAATTTTACAGTTTTTCAGTTGATTTGCACAGTTCATGCATTTTTGTGTGTGTGAGGCCTTGGTTCTGAAACAGTTAAGTAAAAACCAAAAAGGACGACCAGTTCACTGGGAGTTTTACTAAAGGAGAGGGAAAAAGGGCAGGTAGCACCTTTCAAATGAACGAGGACGGTAAGGGGAGGGACAGAATCATACAGATCAACCACAGTTTCAAATATCCTTTCCCACTGTCCACATAACCGTGGATGAAAAAGGGGCCACATACGAAACCTGACAATCTCAGGGGAGGCCTGCATGCTGGGCCTTACACACTCAGAGACCAAAAGTAACCACACAGGACAGTCTGAACATAAAAATTCCTAACTAAAGCAGGTCTCGGCATGTACTCATGTCCTAAGCCTTCAGTTTGCTTGACAAAGGTCAATCTTTACCTTAAGTGAATCTGTCTATTGTCTTTTTGCATCTAGGATAACATACCTTTGAAATGTCAGGTAATCTCCTTTTCCAGACCCCTCAAGACACAACCACCAGCACCAGAGCAGACCGCAGAACCCCTCGCTGTTATCGTGTTCCCTGAATACCATCTCTATGTGCTGTAAAGGTTACCAGGTAATTGTTAATTATCCCGTAACCGCCATTGTAAAAGAAGTGTGTCTCAGTTTTGCTCTTGATCCAGTCTCAGAGAACTCCCCACTTTGTTTTACCCTGCCCCCTTAGTCTACCACCCATGAATTTCATAGAGCCCTCCGTACATCTCCTTTTGTTCTAATGTACAAAATAAGCTATCAACTGCCATTCTCCGGAACATTTTCTCAATCCATTGAGATTCTGCTTCCCAGCAACAGTCATCAGTTTGACTCAAATAAACTCAAAATTTCTCTACAGGTTTGCACTTTTTTATGTCGACATAAACAATCACATCTAGGAAATTTATTCTTTTGTGTTCAAAGAACATCTCGCCTACTTCTGAAACCCAGAACACTTTCATCCAATCGTATGCCTGATTTTTAGTGGGGGGGAAAAACACCTACAAAGTCAAGTCATGCTTTATAAATTAGATTGAACTCCCATATCCCAGAGTTAAAAATAGTCATTTCCAGCAAGGAATCTCCCTTAAAATCCCACTAAACCAGCCCTGGCCAGTGTGGCCCAGTTGGCTGTAGCGTGGCCCCGTAAACCAGAAGGTCACAGGTCTGATTCCTCGTAGGGGCACGTGCCTGGATTAAGGATTCAGTCTCCAGTCAGGGCGTGTACAAGAGGCAACAGATCCATGTGTCTCTCCCTCTCTCTCTTTCTCCCTCGCTCCCTTCCCCTCTCTCCAAAATCAATAAGCATTCCTCGGGTGAGAATTTAAAAAAAAAAAAAATCCCACTGAGCCAAAGTGCTTCAGAAACACCAAACCCAACTGTGCTCTTCTTTCCATATTCTGGCCTACAGTCAAACTCTCCTAAACTTCATGGAGAAAATCTACCAATTCTTATACTTGTCATGAGGGACAAGATTTCTCCAATCACCACTAAGTGCCTAAAGAACTTCTTTACAAAGACTGATCCTCAACATCTCATGTTGAAGAATTAAACTTGATTTGATTAATCTCATAACACTGCATATGACCTATATGGAGAATGAACACTTAACAGAATTTTAGAAGCAGGGGGGCAATAAAAATAACTTAGTTTAAATCTTTTATCTTATGGATCAGAAAACTGGTGCAAAGAGATCAAATGATTTGTTCCAAGCCACACAACCAGTTAATGTTAAGGCTGGAACTAGAACCATCACCGACCTGGTCCAGGGCTGTCAGACTTCACTATGTCCCCTTACATACTGAACCTAGTCCCAAGACACAACAAGATGAGAACAGCGCTCCTGTCTTCTGATTCCCAGATAACCCTCCTTGGCATCAAAATACTCTCCCTATCTCAAATGAACATCTGCCTCTTCCTCAGATGCTATCAGCCAAGGACAACAACAAAGGAGTTAAATGGTCTTCATTGAAACTAGAGAAAGCAGCTCCAACACAGATGATAAGAGTGTGGGCTATAATTAATCACAATCCATTGAGATGAACAACTCTTGCTTCTAACTGGTATTAAATGACCAGTGTTCAAGTTGCCTAGAGGAAACTGCACAGAAATTCTCAAAAGTGCAAAGTCAGCCATAAAGACATTGCCAAGGCTAAAGCACAATGGAAGAGGCCGTGGTCTTTATCAAGGTGGGTGAGCTCAGAATGAAAACTCTCCACTAACATGGAGGAGAAGACATCCCAAAAATAAATGGTCAGATAAGACTCATCACCAACACAGGTCGTTCGTCGGATGTATTAATGAACTTTCTCCCACAGGACCCTAGGCCAAACCAGAAATCTAAAAATAAACCCAAAGGTCCAACCAACTATAAAGAAAGTAACTATCAATTCACAATGGATGCTGTGCAGAGTTATAACAGGGCAAACTTCCAAAAGAATCTTTCATATAATGAACACACTATGAACCATAAATCTAATTCACATACTAAATTAGACTCTCCATTGATATCCCTCAAACTATAGTTTGTTTCTCTACAGAGAAATCTTAGAGCTCAAAAATTTAACAGGCTAATAACACCAGTTAGCTTATGGGTTTGTATTAATTAAAATAGTTTCATTAGCCACAGAAAAATCCTTACCCTGAGGTATATATCTCCCCACTGAATTGAGAATTTTTGTCTCCCATATACTCCACTCCATGTGTGAGCTTACCATTAAAAGGGAAAAGCAACTAAGATTTTTTTTTTTTGTAAAAACTCAAGTGTCCTTCTGTTGTAGCCAGCCTCCAAAATAGTCCCCAATGTCAATGGGAAACCTTTGATGTGAATCCCCCAGCCCCAGCCGAGCCTTCACAACACAGCAGCCCTTTCACATGACTGCAGCTCAGAGGCACCCTGAGGCAGAACCACCCAAATCCTTGACCCGCAGAAGGCTTACTACTATTTTAAGATTTTAGGTTTTGAAGTCATCTGCTACACAGTAATAAATTGCTAAAATACTTTTCCTGATTAACTCAACATTCAAGAAATGAAAGTCCAGCACGTTCTGTTTCTGAATCATTTTTAGTTTGTCCTTTCCAATGCTTCAAGTGACCTATATTACTTCTTGATTAACTCTTCTCCGCAAAGAATGCATCATTCCTAAGTCCTATCATTTACCAGCCATCCTCTCTACAGCATCAACAGATGCTAGTAGTTATTTTTGAAACTCCACTTCAATCGACTCAATTGATACAGTCCATCCTAATGTTAATAAAAGCTCACATTACTTAAGGGACATGAGGCCATAACACTGTGTTCACATTTTTTTTTTTAATTATTGATCAGGGGGGGGGGGAGAGAGAGAGAGAGAGAATCAATTTATTGTTCCACTTATGCATTCACTGGTGGCCTCTTATATGTGCCTTGACCAGAGATCAAACCCATGACCCTGGCATATTGGGAAGACACTCTAACCAACTGAACTACCTGGCCAAGGCCACAGATTATCTTTAGGCACCTGAACATCTCCTTGTTTTATTTGCCTCTCCATCCACCCTTCTTCCCCTCAGGCTTCATCCTTTACTCTCCACTCATAACACAGAGCAAAGAAACAACCAAAAAAAACTACAAAATTAAAAAGATACAAGGAGCCCTGGCTGGACAGCTCAGTTGGTTGGAGCTTTGTCCCATACAACAAAAGACTGTAAGTCCCATCCCAGGTCCGGGTGCATACCAAAAGCAATGGATCCATGTTTCTCTCTCACATTGATGTCTGTCTCTGTCTCTGTCTCTTTCTTCTCCCCTTCCTTCCCCCATCTCTCCCTCCCACCTCTCTCTAAACTCAATAAACATATGCTCAAGTGAAGATTAAAAAAAAAGACCCAAGGAGATGCATTTAAATAACCAAACAGCAGTTCATCATTTGTTATAAATGCCTTATCATGAAATATTTATTACTGATTCTATAGCATCCCTAGAAAATAAGCTTCTTCCTCCATCTTAAAAAAAGAAAAAAATTGGTGACGGCTGCTTTCCAAGGAACACGAATCCACTAGAGCTGCCTTGAGCTTCCACATCCGTGCATTCTTTCACACTAACTCAGGCACCATGTGCCTGCCTAGGGAAAGAGAGAAATGCTTTCACGTTAAGTATGTGCATGTCCAGTCATGGAAGGCTAAACTGCATGCCTTAGTGGCTTAGACAATCGGCATGCGGTGTTTGCACAAGCGAACCTCTACCTCCTTCACCTATCAGCCTTACCAGACCTACAAATTTTTGAGATTAATAGTGAAGCAAACAAACTCAGTAAAATGAAATGTCAAAGGCAAGACACCAAGCACATCGGCATTACTATACAATGAAAGCCATACTTAAGGTGAAAAGGCTGTAATTTAACTGTATAGAAAGCACTTGTCCAAGTCTTATTTGCCAATGAGCCACATGGCTTTTATAAGTACTAATTTGGACTGTGGTAAAATAAAGAAACCTTGCAGGTTTATTAAATTACAGCCCAGCAAAGTAATGCCAAACCTACAACCTAATGTAAATGTGATAGGAAGCAATTAATGAATTAACCACTATTATCTCCTCCCTTTGTGACAAGATGGTAAAGTAAATCCTGAGCATACCAAGTTTCTCCAGCTCTTTATAAAGGTTTATAAAATCTTTTTTTTTTAAAGAGGCATAAAGGAATCACTTTACCTAGACAACTATCCGTTTCTCATTTAGAGACTTTATTGCAGAAAACTAAAGCACATCTCATTTACAGCTACAGTTTGCACTAAATTTAAAGAGGTCCAAGCCAAAAACACACAAAAGGTGAAGACTGATGCCTTTAAAATAAAGAAAGAAAAAAAAAATCCCTGATGCCCAGAAAAATAAAATAAAATAACCACAGAAAACAATTTATGGTTTTTTTTCTTCACCAAAATTGAACTTTTTATATAAACAAGATGCAGATAAAGCTCTGATATTCAAAAATAAAGAGAAAAATGATGATGCTTCGAAGATTTCTCCTTTGAATCCCCAAACCAAAAGATTTATAAAAAAATCACCAATGTTTTAATCTTCTCATTTCCCATTAGACTAACCTGTAATAGTTGTTCTGCTTTGGATTACTCATCTGGTTCCTTTCCATGACTTCTTGCCTCTTTTCATTAATTTTATTAATTCCTTCTCTCCTTTCATTCTTTCTTTTAAAATAAGTCTGAAGTACCAATGCAGAGACTCCAAAGACCACTGGTCAACTGTGCCATTCTTCAGAAACAACAGGACAGGTCAGTACTTTTGGGGTTTGAAGCTCCTTCAAGGAAGAATAAATTGCTATTTTTATTGCTTAAAAAATAACATTTTAAATGAAACCAAAAATATAGCCAAATGCCCCTAGATCTTAAGAGTAAGAACATAAAATACATGGATCAGGAGTTACTTTGCTTGTAGCAACCAGATCCTGAGAAGAGTATTTTGCCCATTTTAGAAAAAGAAATTTTAAATCATCAAGAAAACAGAGACCAGAGGCATTACAAGATGAAAGACTTAAAAATAATCTTCTCTATGAGGAGAGAGATTATACGAACTTTAGTTATCTTTTATTAAAAAGAAAAGGCTAAGAGGCAACTAAATCGTATTTAATTCCACAAAAATTTATATGTGAAAGATGGTGACCAGATGTTTCCCATCACCTCTCAGTAGAAAATAAATGAAAAGGCCTTGAACTTCAGCAAAGGGGCTCTGAGAACCCAGGTTCCTGGGCGGGAGGTGAAGTAGTCCAGTAAGTCTGAAACTTTAACACACATATGAATCACTTGTGGGATCTTGTTAAAATGTAGATTGACTCTAATTTAAGAGCAGGAACTAAGAACTCGCATTTCTAACAAGTTCCCATAAACCTTCCTTACCAATGAGCTTTCAGATGGAAAATAGAAAAAACATGGAAAAGCAACTATTAAATACCAGAATACAAAATCTCTTTGAACCACGTGCATAGTCAGTTTCCTGAAGCCTGAGGTGTGGTTTTAATATGATAGAGAAGAAACAAGACAATATGACCTCATACACCTAGAAGACAGACTCCAATTTCACAGACTCTTTCCAACCGGTTTTACAAATTCTCAGTGCTCTTGGGGATCCAAGGAATTCTCCAAGTGACTCCCCAGATGCAAAAATTATTAAGAACTTTGTCAACCAAAATATAAAACATATGAGTATAAAGGCATTAAATATGTAGAAAAAGAACCTGTTTAGCTGTGATAGTCCAGTTTTTTCAGCCTCATTCTTAAGTCTTCAACCATTAGTCACATTTTTGTCATCAAAGATTAAAACATAAATGCCCATTAAATGCTAATGTCATGACTGACAATACACCAAAAAGTATAGTATCCTACACAAAACAAGCAAAATAAAATAATTGGTCCAAGCATTATAAACCAGGGCACACTACCTTTGAAACTGCAGCTCTACTAGGATTAATCTAAACCCCGCTTCCCGTCAACTAGTATACTTTATTACGCTTTATCAAGCACAGTACAAGTACAATAAATACCTTAACAGAGGTAAATGCACTATTCTCATTCTTATGGGGAAATCTCAATATATCCCAAAATCTCAATTCATCCTTGCCTTCCATGACATGAGACACTCTACCCAGTCTGCCGGGTCTGTTGGTTGCACCAATAAATTCCTAAATTCCCAGGCTTAGTAAAGATGGAGTTATTGATTCTTTTCTCTCCACCATTCTACTGACCAGGGATTCTGAACCAGAAATCCAGAGTTCTGACAGTCTATAAATGGGCTTCTGGAACTGCCTATTAATGTTTACATGTAGATATACCTTTGGCCTTCCCTTGAGATAAGGATCCACAGCTTTTATAAGAATCTCAACATAGTCCCTGATCCAAATAAGAATCAATTTAAATCCAAGTCCTTCCCTTTCTGCTTAGGCACCAACTCTTGGGTCTCCACTTCATCATTCTGACGCATAACTATCTTGTCTATCTCCATGGTCATTCCCTGCCTGAATATGGTAGCAGAATTTTGAGTGGACTTTCTAACTCTGACTTTGTTCACTCTGAGCCATCCTTAGAGTCCTCCCAGGGAACATTTCGACACATGACTTTTATCACAACTTCTCTAGTCATTTCCACAGGCATTCCATGTTCTAATATCAACTACACACAGTCCCTTAAAACATACCACACCTCCATTCCTGTCCTAGAATGCCTTCCCTGAAAACTGCTCTCCAGCTCTCCCCAACCCCAAGCCATTCTATTCATTCTCCACTTTCCAATTCAAGAGTCAACTCTTCAGTTTTGTTTCTAACTCCTTGTCAATCTCTGCCTACAAAGAACATAGCATACCTTGGACTGTCATTTAATACATATTGCCATTACAAGCATTTACTATATATAAGTACATTTTCTTTTCATCCCTGTACACTCTAATATAGTGTCCAGCAAACCAGGGTCACTCAATAAATCCTCACTGAATGAATACATAAATCACATGTCATGTGCTGGGCACACAGTAGGTGTGCAATACCATATGTGGATTGAAAAATCTTCAAAAATACTTGTACTTCATTTTATATCTCAAGTCTCTGAAACCTCACAGTTCAATTAAAATAAACTATATTACTTAGGGTGTGCAGAGAGATGTTCCAGATGGGAGGAAAAGGCCTCTCCATCTCTCAAGAACCCGTTAACAAGTTCCACTCATCATAACAGACAATTCTGAACTCTCAGTGACACAGAAAACTGTACAGCTAAAATTTTTCTTGAATAAAGCTGGATTTATTTCAGATACTAAACAGAAACATCGTTGAAGAAACTCATTTACATGAGATCAAAGTCATGGGATAATCCCAAGATCAGAGTTAGTCTCCTGTAGTTGCATAATATACCATTTTGCCAGGAAAAGTACCCAAAGCATATCTAAATAGATTAATTTATTGGAAATACTAGTCGTGGAATTGCTTCAGAAATTCTGCCAAATTTGCTCTCGCTGCATTAAGATTGTCTAAGATATGTTTCATGGTTTACTAGTGTTTTGGTTTAAAAGCCTGGCTCTCTAGCTGATATGACAACTTGCAATGGCAGAACAAGAGAGGCTTAAGACAAAATTTACAAAACAATTATAACTCCACATATAACCTGTAGGCCTTAGTAAAGAAAAACCAAATTTTTTACTACAATTTTTAACAATGTTTACGATTCTGGTAGAAATTCCTAAAGGACGTAAAAATTTCAATGGAAATGACCAAAGTGGTCTGAATATTCAAGGGACCAATTTCTTACCCCACTTCTGCTTTCCCTAGCTAAATTTGCTTTTCCATCATTTTTTTTTTTAATCCTCACCTGAGGACATTGTTTTCATTGCTGTTAGAGAGAAGGGAAGGGAGAAAAGAAGAAAGAGAGAAACATCAGTGTGGGAGAGAAACATCAATTTGTTGCCTCTCACAGGTGCCTGGACCGGGGAGCAGACCCGCAACCTAGATACATGCCCTGCCAGGAATCTAACCCGCAACCTTTCAGTTACAGGATGACACTCCAACCATCTGAGCCACATCGGTCAGGGCCACTTTTCCATAATTAATACACCTAAGGGGCAGAAGCGCCCCAAGAGAGAAGTATCTGAGCAACTCATTAATAATATATTCAGGCAAATAACTAAGAAAACGTGATGCTATGAATTCCAATGTCAACAACAAGAATAACAAACATCAATATTAACTCCAAGCTATGTGGGGTCTGCTACGGTAAAATAATAAATGGACAGTATTGTCTATCAGATACCAAATACAAAAATCAGCCCACCAGTGAGGCTATCAAAATATTGACTTTTCAGAAGCATCCGGAACGAGTATCTTACAAAGCACTTCAGAAACCCTGACAAAGGGGACAGATCATAAAGTGTTGACATTAGCAAATATTCTAATAACAGTCCTCAAAAGAAATTCCAAATGGGAAAGAAGAGCCTCATCATTCAGTCATCCTCCCACATTGAGATTCAAACTGAGATTCCAGAGAAACAAAGCAGCAACACATATGGAGTTTAATACGACCAATTTCCAGTTGGTTATAATTCCAACCTATAGAGACTTAAAACAAAAGCTTTTTAGGATCTGACTTTTTTTTGTTAACAGCGTCACTGAGATGTCCGCATACCATCGGATTCACTTATTTAAAGTATGCTGAGCTTTTGGTGCATTCAAGAGTTGTGCAGCCACCACCACGATCAGTTTTGGAACACATCTGTCACCTCAGCAAGAAGCCCTGCACACTTTAGCTGCTGCCCATCCCACATCCAGCCAGAGCCACCTCTCCCTCCAGCCCTGAGCAGACACTAATCTACTTTCTGTCTCTGGATTTGCCTGTTACAAGCATCTCATATAAGTGGAATCATTGAGTAAGTGGACTGGCTTCTTGGACTTAGTGTTTTCTAAGTTCATCCATGTTGTAGAATGTATCAGTGCTTGTATTGATTATGCTATTTCATTGTATAAATATGCCACTTTTGTTTACCCATTTATCAGTTGATGAGACTCTGACTTTTAAAGGAAACAATGTTAAAGTCAATAACTTGCTAAGATTTTGTCAATAAAGAGATTTGCAAAAGTCAGAATAGGCTCAGTTTCAGACACCATTAATCATAATCACTGATATGAATCATTATACTATGATTCTAAAGTATGACAGGGTGCTCAGTACCTCTGGTATCACCAAAAATGAGTAAACTACCAAACAGAATTAATTAGGAGAGACATTAGAGTCCCTTTCAGTCCAATTTCCTTGTTTATAAAATGTCCCCAAGTGATTGCAATCAGAGTTAACTCCCCTTCAGGAGTTAGCTCATTCTACCTCTATTACTGAGAAGGAAAATGAAGCCCAGGAAAGAAAGGAATGTAAGAAACGAAGAATATCAAAACTATGAACAGTAAAATGACAACAAACTCACAACTATCAACAACTGAACCTTAAAAAAAAAAACTAAGCAAAAAACTAGAACAGGAACAGAATCAGAGAAATGGAGATCACATGGAGGGTTATCAGCAAGGAAAGGGAGAGAGGGAAGAATGGGGGAAAAGGTACACGGAACAAGAAGTATAACTGATAGGTACAGAACAGACACAGGGAAGTTAAGAATAGTATAGGAAATGGAGAAACCAAAGAACTTATATACATATGACCCATGGACATGAACTAAGGGGGGTAGGGGGAATGCTGGTAGGGGAGTGGGTACAGGGTGGAGGAGAATAAAGGGGAGAAAAAAGTGGGAAAACTGTAATAGTATAATCAAAAATATATACTTTAAAAAGAGAATAGTATAGGAAATGTGAAGCAAAAGAACTTGCATGCAAGATCCATGAACATGAACTAAGAGGCGGGGATTGTTAGAGGGAGTGGGGGTACCGGGTACAGGGGGGCAAAGGGGGAAAAACTGGGACAACTGTAATAGCATAATCAATAAAATATATTTTTTAAAAGAAGGTGATGTTATTTTTACAGCAACAATTAATATCAAAGTTAAAAGTCAAATCTAATTCTCCTAATGCCCGTTACATTTTCACCACTCTGAACTGCCTCTTTAAACTGTATTCAACATCATCCTAAGGAAAGATTCAGAATGTGTGCCAAGACTTGTATACAAGGATATTCATCTTGGTAAAATTTAAGGGAGACAGACAGAAAGAGACACAGACAGACCATCCTGAGACTCAAACAGTAAGAACTAGTTAAATAAATTGTGAAATGCCCATCAACCTAACAGTTTACAAGCACTCAGAAATTCTAATTAAAGATAAGAAAAGATGTCCCTGACATGGTGTATACAAGAAAACAAAACCACACTGGAAGACTAGAAAACTATCCATACTAAAATAGTTAACAGTGTTAATCTCTGGGCAATGGAATTAGAAGTGTTTATATTTCCTGTTTCTATACTATATCTTTTAATTAATCTTCCACAATGAGAACATACCTGAATTAGGAGAAAAAATTACTTTTAAATATGTTTATTATTCACATTGAGTGTAAATTGTTATATTTGACGACATTACAGTAACAAGACTTTGAAATTGAGCGTAATTCCTCTTTCCGTATTATTATGTATAAAGAAATTGCCTCTACCAAAGTTCTTTGCAGGACTTGTCCCACATCAATGCTCTGAAATGGTAGGAACATCTTTATTTATTTATTCCCATTTACAGATGATGAAGTTAAAATACAGGGATGTGGCTGGCACAGATGGGATTAAAGCCTCTGGTATAAGTCATTCCAGCCCTCACAGTTAAACTGTAAATCAGAAACATAAACCCAGGAAAAGGAATTATTTTTTGAAAATGACATTACTACTTTGTGAAGTCTACAGACCTCATAAATACAGTAAAATGTAGGCATATAGAAGCAAAATATCAAACCACCTTCCACTGTGATAATATTTATTATTGAAGTCTAAAGGAGCAGATGTGGATTGAAACAAGACATAATAAATGAGGGCCATTACCTATAAAGTTATCAGAAAGTTAAAGTATACTTGAAACAAAGCAAGAAGTCCAGAAATCACCCACAAACAATGTAAAACAGACATCCCAAATGGCAACCCTGTGGTTTTGGTTTCTCATTTTAATTTTTATTTTTATCCTCACAAAAATATCCTGAGGACTTTTTTTTTTATTGCTTTTAGAGAGAGAGAGAGAGAGAGAGAGAGAGAAACACCGATGTGAGAGAGAAAAATCAATTAGTTGTCCTCTCATACACGCCCCGACTGGAGACTGAACCTGCTACCATTTGATTTATGGGAAGACGCTCCAACCAACTGAGCCACAACAGCCAGGGCTCCCATTTTTATTTTAATGTAAGTATTTCATTAAGTAAAAATTAAGTTAAAGATATCATGCTAAATTTCCAACAAAAATGTGCAAAACTGTGTTATTATCCAGATTCCACCACATATGCAAACCTGAGGAGACTCAAAGAATAAAAAAGTTTTCTTTACTTCATAAGTATTTTCCAGATAATAATTTTTTTAGAAAAAAATATGAGGTTATAGACCCAAATACACATATATTAACATACCTGCTACAATTAAGCCCTCTGTTCAATATCCTCTTGACTTAATTCTTCTCCACTGATCATTATGCAGTAAAAAGTTTTGTGAAGCAAATGTTTCAGATCTTAGCATAATCACAAGGAATAGACATTGGTAACTCATCAAAGACCTAAGGAATGGTCTTATGATCAAATCTAAGGAGTAAACAATTTCTTCAGTATGGGCTTTATGAGCGAAGGAGTTTAAAGAATATCTGACAAGGCTGTTTCAATAGAGAGGATAAACAACTTCTGGAATTTAATCATACTGTGCATCTTTTCCATCTAAAATAAGACAACTATATTTCAAAAGAATAGAATGGTATAGAAAATGGAGTACAAATCACTTAGTAAAGATAAATATTGTTTTATGAAAACTTGCTTTGTTTCTTTGGATTGATAGAACTAGTATTTATTGGGCCATGAGTGTAAAATGTATTTTAGCATAAGTTGCATCCAAGAGTTTGAAAGACAGTAATTCAAAAAATAATCTTTTTTTAAAAGATTTTTATTTATTTTTAGAGAGCAGAGAAGAAAGGGAAAAATTAAGAGAGTGAAACATCGATGTGAGAAAGAAACGTCGATCAGTTGCCTCTCACATACCCCTAACCCAGGACAGGTCCCACAACCCAGGTATGTGCCCTAACTGTGAATCGAACCAGTAACCTTTCAGTTTGTGGGATGACATCCAACCCACTGAGCCACACCAGTCGGGAATCAAAGAATAATCTTAATTTTTTCAGAGTAGGTCATGAATATTTACTTTCAGAAGATAAAGTATAGAGCATTTGTTAATAAGGAAAAAGTTGCTGATTCTAAGAAACAAGGCAGCAATTATTCTCATGAACCGTATGTGAACAGCTCATAGATTTCCTTCACCTGGCTAGGAACAAGTACGTTATCTCTGAAGAACAATGGCACTATTGGTGGCTTACAGACCCTCCTTTACTATGCTTTAGTTGATGAGACATTAACACAAACAACGCATTCCATTTCAATAACCAGTCCTTTGGGTTTTCAGCCTGCAGCTTAGTATTGCGGGATGTCACCCTCCTACCGAAATCTACTCCAGGACACACTCTCTTCACCCAGAGAGTGCAGAGCAGAGAAGCTGAATGTGTACCATGAAATCAGGAAATCTAAGTTGTGTTCAAATCCAGCTCAACCCCTTAATAAGTAAATTACTAAAGTTCCACAGGATTGTTCTGAGTAAATACGAAGAGAGCATTCACACGGTTACTTGGCCCCTTGAAAGCCCTCAAAAGTAGTAAAGGTTATTAACACAATTCTTATAGAAGTAGTGAAATCTCCTTCTACAGGGGTTATAATTATAATATTACTTGTAATAGCAAATTGTAACTAACCTTAAATGCCCATCAACAGGTTAAGAGATAGTTGATTCTCATTATTCACAATGTTCATGTTCGAGAAAGTCACAGCAAACACTGAATTAATAAATACCGAACAACTGTTCCTAGGGGAAATACAGGGCTAGGTCTCCACAAGCCTTAGGTCACCTTAATACATAAAACTGTGTTATATGTGTTTCTGTTTAAAGATAACTTATTTAATATATATTGTTGATTCATTAACATTGAACTCACAACCAAGAGCTAACTCATGTCCGAACAAAGCTATCTAACATATGTCTTTTCCCCATAAGGCACATTTCAGTCTTCTGGCCCTTGGGAACACTAGACAACACTTCAGCACTACAGTTGGAGGCCAATATATGCAGCAAAATCACCCCAAAAAGCACAAAAATATGAAAAGCATGGCACTAAACAGAATGTGGAAAGGACACTCGTTTACAGTGGAAGAACTAAAAAAGGAAGACAGAGTGCCCGCCCTCAGCTGGGAAAGGGCTCGCTGGGTGACTCAGATTTTCACCACTGATCTAGGAATGACCACAAAGAGGCCACAAGTACTCATTTTCAGGTAACAAATAAATTTTACCCACTAGGCAAATGTACAAATCCAGACTCCATGAATGATGAGGACCAACTGTAAATTTATGGCACACTCAATCATGAATATGTGATTTAAAAGTTAAATAACCTAGAGCTACATACATCAACATGAATATTTCTCAAACCAAATGCGCACTGTTAGAAGTATACATGGGTTATAAGATCAGACCTATAAAAGCAAGCAACTGTGAATTATTTTTACCCAATGTGCATGGGAATGACATGCAAGGTAGTTTTCTTCTGAAGGGAGAAGGAAGGAAATGAGGACAGAGCAGCTTGGACAATTACCTGTAACATTTTATTTCTTTAGGTAGGTAGGTGAGGATTTTAGCCAACTATTCTGTAATGTTGAGACTATTTCATTAAGAACATACCCATTGGAACTATTTCTCATATTGAAGTGTATATGCTGGGGAGTACACATGCACTTTACAGCAATCAACGGTATGAAAGATTTCTGCATGACATGACAGCACACATTGGGAGCAGTGATGCAAATCATTTAACAGCATGATAGGCTACAACAATTACAAGGGTCTGTTTGAACAGAAGGATGCCTGTAAGAGAGAGAGATGAAAAGGAGAGAGACAAAGGGTCAAATTTTTATTTCTATGTGCACCCTGTGTCTCTGCTGCTCCTTTGAAGTGTATGGGAGTTTCTTCCCAGAAGGACTACATGCAGTACCAGGCATAGCAATCCCAAAGCAAACTTAGTCACCGGGACGTCATGCGGGGTGGGGGGAAACTTAAGCCCTAAAAGAATTCCTCCTACAGTACAGGAGAGTGTTTGGGAGAGAAAACTCTTGAATGGAAACATAAAAAGAATAGTTCCTTGAGCCAAAGACTGGGATGACCCATCAGGGCCTTATTTTCATTGGGATAAAGCAGTGGTTTTCTTGGGGGCAACGAAAAGATATTCAAACTCCCAATTTTGTTTCTACTCAAGAAAAAAATAAACATTAGTGACGCTGTTGTGTTCATTTCTAATTCTCCTTTGTTCACTTTTGGCAGTTACCATCACAAGCATTAGGATAAAGTCTAGCACCCCGCCAAAAATACCAACATTGTGATTGATGTGTGATTCAAAAAAGCTGTCAAAATGGATACTCCAAAAGGAATGAGTCATACGGCTGGGCCGGGCATGCTAATATTTTTGTACCAAGTTATAATCCTTTTCATCTGGACCTTCTTAGAGTTGGCTTATTACTTCCTTTCAAGCAATTCTAAGCTGACTAAGGGCTACAATAAATGCCACTAGAAGTCTGACAGATTGGGTTCATACCTTCATTACTAAAATCCAAGAATTAAGGCTATTTGATAGGGAAATAGCACACCAAGAAAAGCATGCACACAGCTTCAGCCCACAAGATTTTAGAACCCTCAGTGGTCTGAGAACACAGAATTTTATTTCATACTAAAAGTAGTACATACTGGAAGTTCCCTCAAATACTCTTTTATCTCACTAACTTTAAAAAGCAGAATGCCACTATAAAATTTAGGGCAACGGTGACATTTAACAGCTGAGAGAAAAAGAGCAATTTTCCTCACTGGAGCATAAGAAAGAAGTGTGTGTAAAAAGCATCTTCAGAACATTTGAGGCTCTCATATCTGGATGACGGCAGTGTGCTGATTTGATTTGGGTCTGGCCTGTTCCATAAGCATAGCTCTATCCGATTCAGCAAGATTGACTGTGTAGGACGCAGCCCAAGTAAGTTAATAAAGAACCTTCTGGGGGGGAAAAATAGAGCGAGGAGTTACTGGGGGCATGCAACCTGTAATGACTTACTAGTCGGCTTCCTAAATCAAATCGGATGGCATTGTATTCTTGATTTGAGACAAGCAACAAGCTTTTATTTAACAATGCTCTTATCTCGGTCAAATCAAATAGAAGGCCATCTACACATAAGTTATACAAATCCTTTTTTTTTTTGCCACTATTGAAATTCTGAATAAAGTCCAAATAACTGCATCCATCCCAGAATGGAGCTGGAGCCAAACAAAACTTCAACAGCAGTTTCTTCAAGGCCCAGATGGCTACGACCTGAATGTCTTTTCTCGTGTGAGCTAGCTGCTTAGGGGTCGCACTGCGAGGTGGTTATCTGCTCCAATTATGAAAATGCTAACACTTCCATTAGGCTCTGAAATGGAATAGTCCCATGCCCTGAAACACCAGGCTCTTCTTCTAGACAGCACAAAATAAACAGGGGTCAAGGTAAAATACCCAAGTAGAGGCTACATACAATGGACCAGACCTTCAGAAACATTCATACGTGACAGAAGGTCAGTAAGCGCAATCTTAAAGTGAGAGTAACAAGCATAAGCCACTGTCAGTTCAATTCTGGGTGCTCTTCACATTCAGGTTGATAATCCTTTAACTGAAGCCCCATTAGAGTCTATACCCTAGCCCCTAAACTCAGTGCTTTAATAAAGGCAGATAAAAAGAGTGCAAAATAATCAGAACCACCACCTTTTGTGAAGTGCTTACCCGAGTGTCACGGACAGACTGTACTAAGGAATAGCATTTAACATTCCCAACAACCCAAAGAGGTAGCTCTTGAACTCATGTGACAGGCACGGCTGCCCGGGCTTAGAAAGGTCACGTGACCAGTTTGCAGCAAAATCCCGATTCAAATTCAGGACTAATTCCAAAGCCTATGCTCATAAACAAGCTTTTTTTTTTTTTTTAAACAATCTTTTTTTCTTTTAGTAGTTCAGTTAAATGCTCATTCTGGGTCCTAATGGTCCAATGCCATCACTTCTCATGATAACTTTTGTAGAGAAGGCTGCCAGCTCTCTAGCAAAGTGAGTGTGCAGCAGACGTTTTATTTAGTTTGTGGTGCACACAACCCGGGAGTAAGCCTCAGTCTGTTACTCTCTGGAATGGAATGCTCCACACACATAAAAGGATGTTCCTGAAAAATCAGTACTTTTTACCAGATTCATCCAAGCGGTCTGCACAGGCACAATTAACACACACACCTGAACCGGTAAGCGTTCGGGTAGAGCAGAATTCACTTCATCTGTACTTTATGAATTGCAACTTTCAGCCAAATGCAATGACTTGTCTAGATTTATCAAGTTAACCTAACATGTTATAAAATGTTAACCTCAAAAGGCTCTTCTACAGTACAATATATGCAGAGTACATACATATGATGAATGCCTTTTAAAATTTCATTTTCAGCCCTGGCTGGGTGGCTCAGTTTCAAGCGTCATCTATACACCAAAAGGTTGCAGGTTCAATTCCTGGTCAGGGCACATCCCTAGGTTTCAGGTTCGATACCCAGTTAGGACGCATATGGGAGGCAACCAATTGATGTCTCTGACTCACATCAATGTTCCTCTCTCCCCTCACCCCCTAAAATCAATAAGACATATCCTCAGGTGAGTATTTAAATAACAAAAACAAATAAAATCCTATTTTCATTTTCATGCCCATCTCTTCTACTAGGCAGTTAACTCCTCAAAGGCAGAGACATGCTTTATTCACCTTTGTGTCCCAGCATGTTTCCAGTACAGGGCTGGGAACAAACACCCAAACAAAACATTTGCTGAATGAATGAATGAATGAATGGAATTACACGGAATTTGTTTACTAAAAATAAGCAGCCCCCAACATACAGCATACTGATACAAGACAGTAACAGTTGTTCCCCTCACAAGCAAGTCCAGGTCTGTGGGTTATCACTAAGGGCTGATCAAAAGGCTCACTACACAGCCTTCAAGCTGTAACAACACGGCCATTTTACTACGGACATTTAAAAAAACAAAGGTTCAGAGGCAGTTGTCTGAAAGAGAGCCTTCAGAAAGCTTTCAGAGGACAACTGTGACTAGAAAAAAGCCAATTTGATCACAAGCTTATTTGGCCTTTACTATTTCAACAGTGGACAATGGCTTATTCATCCAGTTCTTATTTTATCTTTAATTTTATTTTTGATGACTATATAGTTGCTATTGGTTCTGGGTATATATCAACAAAAGTAATATAGCCTGAAAAGAGATTGAGCTTATGCTTACAGGGCTTTCAATTTACTTTGAAACATTAGATTTACATTTATCATGCTTATATTTTGTACATGACTCTAGAAACAGTATGTTAGGAGTACAGCTTCACAGCCAACAAAGTTGATTTTCAGCACCAACTCCTACTAGACATGCATGTCCTTAGGCAAGTCCCTTAACAGCTCTAATCCTGAGTTTCTTATATATGAAACATATGAGATGATACGTACCTTTCAGGTATCCTGAGCTACCTTTCATGTTACTAAAGTGATTAAAGAAATGCTTAATCAGTGACTATACTGTTATTATTGCTGCACACACACGAAACCCACATTAACTTGAAGGTCACCTTAAAATCTTCACAGGACACAAGTCCACTCACATATTTAAAAGCTTAAGGTGATAGTGGATGGATTAAACCCATAGGCAGCAAGATGTTCGAATTCTCCCATTTCGCAGTCACCGCCCGAGACTGGGCAGTTACAGGCAGAGTGGTCGGGCCGCCCAGACAGCTACACAGAGACCTTTCTGTTATGGCCTCTCCTTCAGTCAAGCTCAGGGGTTTTCAAACTTTAACCTGCATAAGAATTACTTTCTAGGGCTGTGGATCCAGAACTGTGCTTACTGCACCTTTATGGGCAACTTAAGGAATTACAGGGATAATTTTAACTATACACTATTTTTATTTTTAACTTCAGAAAAAAACAAAAAAAAAAAAACCTCTTGTATGCCCTTGACATAAGTTTTTATTTTATTTTTTGTTGTTCTATTACAATTGTCCCCATTTTCCCCCACTGCCCCTATGCCCTGCCCACACTCCTACCTCCCACAGTCAATCCCCACCCTGTTGTCCATATCCATGGGTCATTTATACTTGTTAAGTAGGCCCTTCCCCTTCGTTCCTCCCTTATCTCCCTCCCCCCTCCCCCCTGGTCCTGGTCAGCTTGTTTCTTGTTTCCATGCCTCTGGTTCCATTTTGCTCGTCTGTTTGCTTTGTTCATTAGGTTCCACTTGTAGGTGAGATCATATGATACTTGTCTTTTGCCGCCTGGCTTATTTCATTTAGCATAATGCTCTCCAGTTCCATCCAACTTGACATAAAATTAAAAAAAAAAAAAAATCTGAGCAACAAACCAGTAGCAAGTTACAGTAAAAAAGAAATTTCTTTCTACCGTGCCTGACCCAGGTAAATCTATGGCTTCAAGCACATCAGATGGGACATTCCAAGTACCAGCCCTCAGAATGCCTTTACTTACAAGGGCACTGTCCACACAAATCAGATACTCCCTTCTCAAAGTGTATGTCTCTTGGATCTAGAGCAGTGACAGGACTGCAACGATTTATTAGAAATCATTTGAATTTAACAAGTTCTAGAAACGTGACTGCGCAAAGCCACTCAGAAGATGTGGTTCTGTCACAACAAAGGAAACAGCCTCCTCACCTCTACCTTGAGGTTTCCCCACAGGTGAGGTTTGACACCAGCTGGGCTAGGTACATTGCAGGTGCTGTTCCCTCCACTTGCTCCCGGCCCAATGGAACCCCATTCTGAGCCAGCAAGGAGGAAACAAATGGATACTCATTCTGCTTGAGGGTTCTTCCCTGATCACACACTGGCTACCTGCTCCCCATCATTCAGATCTTAACCAAGAGGGTACCACCTCACATTATTCTAGATTATTCTCATAACTGTTTGCGGCATCAGAACAGGTGTGCTTATATATCTACGTACCCTGCTCATGTGTGGCTCCCCCAGAGCGTTCTCCCAGGACTAGACTGTCAACGCCTGGAGGGCAGACGGTCGGTCAGGCTCATGCAGCACCACATCCTCCACAGCCTACAACACTGCCTGGCACATAGTAAAGAGCTCAATAAATAGTTTTGGATGGTCTGATTAAAGCAGAAGCCCTTTTAAGGCAGTGACAAATGGGCAAAACTGTACAATGTAGAAGAAAGAGGATAGGTTCTTACCATGGCCTGGTAGCTCAGTTGGTTAGAGAGTGGTCCCCGTACACCAAGGTTGTGGGTTCAATCCCCAGTCAGGGTACATACAAGAATCAAACCAATGAATTCATGAATAAGTGGAACAACAAATCACTGTCTCTTTCTCTCTCCCCCAACCCCTTCCTGTCTCTCTCTCTCAAATCAATAAAAATTATTTTAAAAAAAATAAAAAGGAGAGTATAGCAGTGGTTGGTGCCAAGCTGACATTTCTCTACTGCGTATTCTAAGGAAATTTTTTTCTCAACACTCAAAATATAGAAATAGCACCCTCCTCCTGAACCCTTGGAACTTAGTATATCTACAACTACATGGATGCTGGACTCATACAAAGTATACCCAGTGTGTGAATTAATGAATTTAGTCCACAGAGAATACAAAGAACAAGAACAAGAAGCATACACTTAATGACATCTTATAGCTAACTCAGGAAATATATACAGCGTGCTACAGTAGAAAGAAGCGGGTTCCCTCATCAGACCTTCTGGATTCACACTCTGACTCCATCATTTCGTTGTGGTCACTTTATCATGCTGAGCCCCTGTCTCATGAGGAAAAGGAAGATCATAGCTCCCTCCAAGGGTTGCCAGGAGCATCCGAGGTAATGCTTATAAAGGGCAAAACAGAATATGAGGGAGTACATATATATTACCTTGTTTCACAGTAAAATGCCCCTGCAGTTTTAGTGCAAAAGATCTAGGACTGACTCACCAACTTTGCTGTCTTCCTGTATAACCTCAAGCCACACACCCTCACGACCTATTGGTCTCATTTATTAAGAACTCTTAAAGAAAAGAAGATCATTCGAAAGCGTTTGCAAATGGCAAAGCACTAAAATGCCAAAACAAGGAATGTTGCTCACTTAAACCTGCCTCAATCCAAATTTAAAAGAAAGTATCCTGAAGGACATTTTACGTTAAGAAAGCCCTGTTCTGCCCTGATCGGTGTGGCTCAGCTCGGTGGGCATCGTCCCACAAAACGAAAGGTCGTTGTAGCAAACGATCAATGTCCCTCTTTCATACCGAAGTTTCTCTCCTTCTCATTCTCCCCCCGCCCCCTCTCTAAAAATAAATAAATAAAATATTTTTTTCTTAAAAAAAAGAAAGAAAGAAAGCTTTGTACTACTACTCACTGATGACAGTACATCATGACGCACTGATCTGGCTTAGTGACAGTGAAAAACTACTGACAGTCCTTAAGCCATTTCAACTATCCTATTCCTGTTCTCCGAATTCACCCATTCCCTGTAAAGAATCAGGTGAAGCATGATGCCGACTTCTTACCTCTGGACACTTAGTATTCTTGGGCACCCACTACAGTCAAGTGGTGTGGGGAATACCAAGATGAGTAAGAATCTGTGACAAAATTTCATTTCAACACAAAGGCCAATTATGTGCAATCCACAGTCAGCACAGTGTGATCAGTTAAATAAGTTCTCGGAAAGCTACTCAGTTCCTGGCCATGTGTCAGGGGGCACCATTCTCTAACCAAGTCAGTAACTTTCTGCTAAGGCTCTTCCCTGGACCAAGCCCCATGCTGGATAAGGGGAGTGCCAGGACCTGTAAGATACACTCCCTGTCTTCCAGGAGTTTATTTGTGAACTACCAAATAAAACATGGACATAAACAGATGGCTAAGAGTATAACGAGTGACTACCAAGCCACACATAAAAGGACGCCCTTATTTTACAGTCACACCTCACACAAGGTGATATTTAATCAATGGTCTCATGAGTAAGAGACATAATTCATACTACTCATACTATAAACAGATCAAAGAGAGAAGAGTTGTTTTTCCCATCTTCCCCAAGCTGATGTGGGTCTGACTACAAGGATATTTGGAAGAAGTGGGATTTCACAAGAGACCTAAAAGTTGGCTATATTTTTAATAAGCAGAAGAGTCACTTAAGAAAAAGACATATGGAGGGAAAGTACGGGCCTGTTCTGTGGATAGGGAGAATGCAAACTCCAAGTCTGGATCAAGGAGGGAAACACAAGAGGAGGTGGGTCTGGTCAGATGGTGGAAGGCTTTGATGAGAAGGCTGGGAGGGGCACAGAAGTCACAGAGGAGAGCAAGGAAGGTAAACCATTAACACCAAACATGGACAAAGGGCCTCTCAAATTGGATCGCTGTCTGAAATAACATGAGGGCTTTGCTGGGAAAATTGAAGATGAAGATGAAATTCACAATCTTCCACCCTTTAATATTTCAAAAGGAGTGTCAAGAAAGATGGCAAAAACTAAAAGCCAGAACTCAGACTTGAGTACATAAGTAAAACTTGTATCTGTGAACGCATAATTACAAGTATTGAAACATAAACTGCAAATGCTCATTTTCTTTTTTCTTTCTTTTTTTTAAAAATTTCTTTTATTGATTCTAGAGAGAGGGAAAGGTAGAGAAAAAGACAGGGAGAAAAACTTGATGTGAGAGCCTAACATGGATCAGTTGCCTCCCACACGTGCTCCGATCCAGAAGCCAAACCTGCAACCCAGGCATAGGACTTAACTGGGAATCGAACCTGCGACCTTTCAGTTTTCAAAACAACACCCAACCAACTGAGCCACACAGTCCAGGGCAAATGGTCATTTTCACTGTGGAAACTCCTCCCCATTCATGCTTTACTCTAGGAACAGAAATCAAAAGGTCCAGAAATCAAAAGGTCCTCTTCTCTGTATTATGAAAACCAGAGATACTATACACACGCGCGTACACACGATGCCATTAGGTTTGTCAATGATGATATAACTAAAAACAGAAAGGTGCTGCAACGTCAGTATCTCCTTAATGGTCAGACCTACTTGGACTGAGGAAATCTCTCAAAGGAAGTGGTGGAAACCTCATGGTTAGAGTCATTTAGAATCAGACCGCAAGGCACGATCCTGTGGTCTGCTCTTCTCCACGTACATCTAGCCTCTTGGAAAGTAAGTTCAGGTGAGCAACTATGGCTGGGGAGGCAAAGGGCCAAATCAAACCAGGTTTGAAGAAAAACAGGAAAACAGATTCTTATTCCTCATGGAGCGGCTGGTTACAACAGTGCGTTGTTTGTGAAAATCCACCAAGCTGTACATTTAATGATGTGGGCTCATTTCTCTTTGTATATTATTCTTCAATACAAAGTTTCATTAAAATGGTGATTAAATGATGATTCTTTATGGCCCTAAAGAACAGCAAAAAATTTCTTTTAAATTTCTCCGTTCTCAACAGAAAAATGACAGGAAGCCAACTCTTTTGGTAAAATAACAAAAATATAGATGTCTAATGTTAAAGTATCACTCCATTAAATGAGGATTGGGATCTGGTGAATTCATAGATGATATAGAGATTTCTAAACCTAACAAATGCTTTCTGAAAAACGGACCCTAAGACTCAAAACTTTTCCAGTGAAAGGACATTAGAGAGGCTCGACACTAGCAGGCCACGTGGTTCCACAACTGCAGGAGGCCACACAGTCCTACATGGTCTCCCTGGGTTCGCATCTGGATAGCCTGATTGGCTGCCAATAAAATAATGATTCTGTAATAAGGACTGGAGGATGGCCAAATTTAGTGTCCTGGGCCCAATCATTTGGACTGAAGTGGCTACCTAGGTTCACCAGGTAGAAGTCCTTGGGGATAAAGAATCCTGATTAGACAAGATACCCCATTATCACTAAACAGGCAAAGTTTCCTTGGAAAAACCGTAAGGCTGAACATATTGGGGGCTGAAAGGGCCAAACTGAAACTAACCGACAAAGCTCTCCCTCTGACTCACAGCCTTTGCACTAAGGTTCCCCAGCTTTCACTAGTAAGACACTTGGCTGTGCTCAACTCCGTGCGCAAACCGTGTTGCCATGGTGCAAAACTAACCATGTTCTATTCAACTTCTGCTATTAGTTATCCTACTGTTTCCTCAATACAAAGAATAATAATAACATTATTCAGTGAAGGCAGATGGGATTATTTTCAATCTTTCTGCCATGGTAAAAAAGTCATCATCTGTACCTTCCCCAACGAAGTAAAACTCCATTATTCTTCTTTAATTGCCACCTGAATTCATACCTTCTCTCCCCTATTCCCAATTACTAGAAGGTTTTGTTTGGTCATAAACTAACCACCTACGTTTCTTTGGAAGACATGTATATTTCTAGATGAAAATGAAACAATAATTGCTTCTACCCTCTCAGTTCAGAAAATCACATATGTTGTCCTCCAACCCCAAACCACAAATGCTAAATATTATGAACAAGAGGAATGTGTATTTGCTTATGTTATAATATTAAAGGAATAACTAGAGTCTTGCATTGAGAATAATCAGCTCATTCTTGACCTAGCATCCTATTTATCGTTCTATTCTCTGAGCTAATTGCTTATATAAGCATGCCAATTTGCCTTGATTATAGAATTCTTAATAAACGAATGGTGTTTACATTTCACAAGTGTATTTGAATTTCACTCCAGGAAGCCAAGCTCACCAAGTCTTTGTAACTGGCAAAATCAGAGATCAAAGCAAAAGGCCTGCATTGAACCAACAAACAATTAGGCTGGAGAACAGAGGCCTAGGCAAAAATACAATTGATTTATTGAGCGTTCTAGTCCAGCGGTACACCTCAGAGTCACTATTCACTCTTTAGTTATAATATACAGAATTTCCTCAGCAAATTTCCATGACGATTATTTGATGGTCATTTCTTAAATAGTTAAATAACTCTCTAACATTCAATAGGCTTTGATCCATTTCCTCTATATTTCTCATGTTGGTGATACTGGTTGAATCAAACATCTTTAGGAGTTTTGTTGTTTAACTTTTCTCCACTTTGCCCAATTCCTCCAAATTTTACGGTATCTTTTAATCCCTTTCTGCTAGCTACATCTGCTTTTTTCACTGTGGCTTTAACTTTTGTTTGGTGTTTGGGGGAAACAGGAAAAGGGAGGACGCATCCTCTAGAGCAGTGGTTCTCAAGCCAGGCTGCACGTTCAGATCTCCTAACAGGTTCGGAAAACTCCTGAGGCTCTGGTCACACTGCAAACAAATCCATCAGAATCTCAGGGTGGGACCTGGGCATCCATACGTTTTGAGGCTCCCAGGTGATGTCGCTATTCCGTCACATTGAGAACCACTGCTTTACCTTGTCAGTCCCTTCATATTTCCACCTTAAACACAGTGTTCAGCCAGGCTTCCTTGGTTGGGTGAGGGTGTGGACAAGGAAGAAGTGAGTTTCCTGAGCAAATCCTCAACTCAAGGCAGGACCTGAGATAGATTAGGAATGTTACCTTCAGGTACCAGTCACAGGGCCTAAAACATGAACAATCTGACACCTTTCCCAAAGTCAGCAAGTTTTTATAAAGCAGGCCACGGGCAGTCTACCATGCAGAAATCACTCAGGAAGATTACCCGGGGAGACAGCAGAGTCTGCAGGGTCTAAGGACCTCAAATTTTTCAGCTTCTGTGGCAACGGAATACAGGGACTTACAAATGCAACAAAGGTTCCTCAGCAAAGAGGGTGGACTAAGGTTACATGTGAAACAAGAGTCACTGAAGTCAGTTTCACACCACACAAGAGCACTGAAGATGTGATGAGGGGGAACACCTTTAGTATGTCCTAGACATTGTAAAAAGTTTGTGATAAGGTGCCTACCTGTGAACTCTGATGCCAACAGTCATGTTTGTTTTTTAAGGTTGAAAAAAAAGTACACTTCTATCTGTATACATCAAATACCAGTATACCTTCAAGGTGGAACCAGGTATTTCCCAAGGAAGGGATTCCCAGCCATCCTGGCCCACACCTGTGAGGCAGCTGTGCAGCCTACCAGCCTTTCCTTAGACATTGCTTCCAAATTATATCCTACCTGTTAGAAATGGCATTGTCCTTGGTGTTATGCTAAAGGGAGGGTCCTGGAGGAGAGGATGGGGAGACTGGGGAGGGAAGAAGAGAACGACCCTGCAGTATGAACAAGCACCATCTTTAAGGCAAGACAAGAGGTGAGTTATCTCTGCAGCCAGCATTCAGGTAGGTGAGAGTCTAGAAGGTGCGTGAAGCTTCTCTACAGACACCATGGCCCATAAATAAGCCTGGGTACATACTTTGTGTGATGGGGGAAGGGGGACACATCCCCCACCATAGAATGGAAGAGCCATTCTGCAAGGGGGCATCTGCCAAGCGGCTGCACAGCTCGTGCCCCGCCCACCTCCCTCAGCAATTCTAGTTTGTTCTTTCATACGCTATTCCCAGGAAGATTCCAGGTACCAGCACCCTCTTGCAAAAGAGAGACAATCACCTGGAATCGGTGCTTTCTTTTATTAGCCACTTTTATAACATCTATTACTTGTTTAAATATGAAGACCAGACAGCCCACTTCACCTTGTCTTTATTCCCCAAGACCTAAGTATGAAAAGAAGAGTACTCTTCATTGAGACCAAATTCTTCCAGCAACAGTTTCTGTAAAGTCAGATAAATTTCTAGAACATGCATGAGCCTATACTTACTTTCTTCTTTGAGCCCAGGAGGAACCTACAAGACCCTTCCCTACTCTCAGGTGCTATGCCTAGAATCTTGCACATAAAAGATAATCTCAAGGAAGCACCGTACCAGCCGATAATGTACTAGCTGTGTCTTGGGTTTGAAAAGCCCTCCCAATCATCAGCATTTTTCATACAGCTTCTGTCCATGCAACTCTAATGGAGAACTCACTGTTCATTTTTGACAACTCTAAATGTTAAAATACTTTTCCTTTGGTTTATGAGATTTTCAGTCTCTGACCCTGGAGATGCTAATCTGTAGACCACAGAGAATACAACTACACACTTTTCTACATAACAGTTCGTCAACATATGAAGTCAGCTAATGGATCACATTATATTTTATGTTCTGGAAATTTTACACTTTCAAGTGCTATGTTTTGTAAAAAACCTCATGACTATCCTAACAGTCATGTCAAATTTGGTTCCTATTGACAGCGGAGGAAAATCAAGGACCAGAGGAAAGAGTTAAAGTTGCTCAAGCTGGTGCAGCTAATATAATTCTAGAAACTAGGTCTGCTGCCTCCTAGGTCAACACTGTTTGCTAAATGACAGGCCACAAGTATACGTAATTCTTATCACTTAAGGACTTAAGGACATGTATACCTTTTCTCCCCCAGATTTCATCAGTTTTCGCTGCTGCCAGCCTCTCACTAGAGCCAAACATTTGCATTCAGAGTGTATAGCCTTTGATCAACTTCTATCCTAGATACCTATATACTGATATTGTTGGAGGTAGGAGCGGGAAATGCACCCAGATAACAATGAGAATAAGGGCAGTTCTAAGCATATATTTCTACGTTTGAGAATAAAACAGCTAGGATGCCTGGGATGATACTGTAATGGCTCAAAGTGACAACACTCCACCACCACCCCGTGCCCCCCCTCCCCCGCACCTCCCGCCCTCCCAAGAGGAGAAAGGATGTGAGAAAACAATCAGCAAGCATCTGATGATGGTCTTCACTTCCCTGCTACCAATCCATCTGCTCAGCAGACTTCATGGCAAGAGTGCTCCTTGGAAGTGGTTGAAAGGGAACAACACCTTGCAGAGGGAAATAAACGTAAATGGTAAGACTTGACCTTCCTTGTCCCTTTCACAAGTAATTACACTTGGAGCGAACACACTGCACTGACAGACTGCCTCTTCCCCTCTGATGTGGAAACCTACACTTCCTCACCAAGGAAGTTCGTCTGCCTGCTGAGGGAAAACTGAAGAGCACACTTCAAGAACAAATCAGTATTAACTCCAAGAACAGCATAGTGAAGATGCCAAAATGGGAAGACAAACATCAAGTGTACCCCACTTCTGTCACTTCTAAGAAATTTATGCCAATTTTATACAGTTTGAAACTTGCATTTACCAGATTTAGGAGGGGTGGGTTTTTTTGTTTTGTTTTGTTTTGTTTTTTTAACAGCTTTACTGCTAGTTCCAGTCCCCCCTGCCTTTTTTTTCCTTCCCAGTTCTAGGCCCAATGAAGTATAACATAATGGAGGAGGGTACAAATATCTGGATTATCCTGGATTGGCTAGTCTGTCACCTCAAGCAATTTAAGTAATCTCTATTCCCTCAACTACAATGTTGCTGATAGCTGGAGTTATTTGACGATTAAATGAGAACAGGTAAACACAGAGTATACTTATAGTAGGTACTCAAAAATGTTCCCACTTCTTCCTAAGGCAAAATGACCATGTTCGACCTCAGGGCAAGCAAAGGAAGAAGAAAAAGAAGGGGAGGGAGAGAGGAGGACAAGAGGGGGGAGAGGAAGAAAGGAGAGGGGAGAGGAGGAGGTGAGGAGAGGAGAGGAAATTTAAATTAAATAATTACATACCAAAGTAGTTCCCAGTATCAAACATAAGATAATACTGCCATAAACCATCACTTCCTAATCTGTCCTTTTCATTCTGTTGGCTAAGCAGCCTGATACCTGATATCACAGAAATACAGCAGCTGGGAGAGGGCTTTCACAAAGGCATTGGGGTACAGTGACTACAAGCCAAAAATTAGTGAATATTAGCAGTGTCTTACGTAGAAAGATGTATTCTTGGACAAAGACCATCAGCTGTTCACCACACCCAAAAATCACCTTCAGAGTGTCATCTTTGAAATAAAAAATAAAAAAAAAGGACACGGGAGTTAAGTGTGTGTGCAAGTGGGTTCCTAACAGTCAGACTGCGTCTAATAATGGAAAGCCACTATTTAATTATAAATGTGAGACCCCAATGTTACCTGTAAAATACATAAAACATATGCACGGCTAAAAGAACAAAAGTTGAAGTAGGTGATTAAATTTATAATTTATGAAACACTTCCATCAATGTAACAGAAACATCGCACACATGTGCACCGACAGTGACAGCTCTAACTAAAAGCTAAGTACAAGGATGCAAATAGTTTTAAATGTATATAAGGAGTCAGCAATCTTTTCCCTTAAATATAAGTTTTATAACTATTATTATAACAATGCTGAAGACAAGTTCAGGGATGGGGGTAGGAGGACACTCTCCTTAGGAGGATTAAGCTAAGATCTGGGTCCATTTTTTACTAGTCATTATAGAAAGTTCAGTTAACACAAATCTATTTTAAAATCTCTTTTTTTCCTATTAAAAAGGTTATTACTTTTTAAAGTCTACCCCTCCACTGACCTTAATTCAGCAGTCTTTTACTCTTTCCTCTCACCTTTCCACTCACCCCACTAATTTTTTAGACTTATACAATTTAACTCAAAGACTGAAGGGGTTGGGGGAACAGTCATTGAGTAGGTTTGTCCTCTCTTAAGTTTTGCAGAAATATATGGACTTCTGAAATTTTTATTTTTATTTACTCTCCCTCAATTCTTTAAATATTCTAGAGCTTGGGGGTGGGATGAATTGTTTTTCATACCTGAAATGGCTCATTAATTATTGATGTAAATCATACTTACAATGAGGGAGCTTGTATAATTTTCTGCACAGTATTACTATCTGGTTTTCCTCCTAAAACACACATGATCTTTATCATATAGGAAAATAAAACTAGGTCCTGACCAGGTGGCTCATCTGGTTGGAGTGTCATCCCCTAAACCAAAAGGTTGCAGGTTTGACTCCTGGTCAAGGCATGTAACTACACTGCGGAGTTTCAATACCCAGTAGCAGCACTTGCAGGGAAGGTGAGGGAGGCAAGTAACTGATCCATGTTTTTCTCAGACATTTCTCTCAATCTCCATCTCCCCCACCCCCATTCCTCTCTCACTAAAATCAATAAATATATCCCTGGGTGAGAATTTAAAAAAAAACCCACTAGGATCAATAATGCCAAAATGATTCCCACTGTCTCGTGGTAGAAAATTTCTCCACATATATGCTTAAAAACTTGCCAATCTAAAATTTGTCCTTCCAGCTTGATCTCCAGAATTAAATGGTTTGAGCTGATTTCTGAAGAAAACTAAAGTTGAGAGCATCACGTGTACAACTTATAACTTCAGAAAACTGAGTAGAAGAGAAATCACCCTAAGTCTGAACTTCTATCAATCCATAAAAATTCCTTTTAACTCCTCCTGTATTCAAAAGGTTTTGAAAGAGCAGCTGTGGCTAAGGAGAGTAACATTAAACACCACGTGCATGAGCAGAGTGCATCCCTAACAAGAGGGCCTCCAAGCTGAGGCTTTCCCAAAAGCTTTGTCTCTATTCAAAAAAGGCCAGCCTGGTGTTTTTTTGTTTTTTGTTTGTTTTGATAGGCTTACAATATTGTAAACAATTACAAAAGGAAACGCATCCCCTAATTATGTATAAGCAGAGTAACAGTAGCCACACCAACCATTGTCCCAAGGAGCTTATGATGTAGAATCATAAATGCCTGCATACTAAATTTCTGACTGCTAGACTTAATGGTAACAAAAATCAACCATGTTAACGACGAAACATTATTTTTTCTAAAGATTAATTCATACCATGTGTTATTAATCAGCAGGGTAACTAAGAGCTCATGCAAAACATACTATCCCAGTTGAGCAGAACTTAATTGAATTATTGTTAATCTGGTTTTCCAGTGTCACTGGCCCTTCCACTTCAAGTCCATACACCACCATCCCCCGCCCCCCTCCCCCTGCCACACACACACACACACACACACACACACACACAGAGCACCACACCATGGACGGAAAGACGAAAACCCAGAGCTGGGGGTGATAACCATGTGTTCTATAGGGAAGGGATTTTGAATAAAAAGGTTTGTCCCTGGAAAGATGTGCACACGCAGACTGCCTTGAGAAGTAATTAAGCCTATGCTGTGTTATTTCAGAGTGTCCCATCTTGCACAAGGTGGGAGCAGCTGTGGAAGATCACAGTAGATTCAAAGCAAGACAGGCAGCCTCATCTATCTCCCGACTGCCACCCCAGTTTCCCGGTGGTGTGAAAAACTCATGGCCTCTGTTCTCCCAAAGAGCACAAAGCTAACGTGCCACCCAGAGCATTACTCCCCATATCAAAGCGGGCCTGAAGAAAGATGAAATGTCCCAGTCGGTGTTCAGACTCAGGTCCTTTCCCAACCCAAGGTTGTGAGGTTGCATGCCAAAAACCCGCATGCAAACGCAAAATGTGGCTTCCTTGAGCACGAGTTCCACTTTCTTCCCAGCCTTGTGGAGTTTGGTGGTAACTAACTAAGAAAAGAGAAATGTACAAGAAGTGTATGGAATAGTAACGCGTCCGATCTTGCCCGGTTCCCTCCCAACATCCCTCAAAAGAGGCTGGGACACTAAAAATCAAAGTCTGGGGACCAACTGCAGTACAGACTCTAGCAGGGGCGAGAGGAAGGCCACCACACCCTCTTGAGCTCACAGCACTGACAAGCTCTGGCAGGGAGGAGCCCAGAAACTTGGTCCCAGCAGAAAAGGGAGAAAGAAGGGAGTCTTCAGTCTAGGATTTGAGAAGCTGTAAACTAGGCGAAGCGGATTTCGGAAGGGAGCCGGGAACTTGGCTAGGTATGGGAGGGGAGGGGTCGCCCCGGAGTCAGAACAGCTCGCAACACGTCCCCGCAAAACAGCACATTTTTGTGGTTTAAGATTTAAGACCAAAAGGAACGCGTTGAGGCGAAGCTTCTCTCTCGCCTGGATTTCAGATGCGCTCTCTCGCTAAGGGACCAGGACGCCGCACCGATGCGGGTTTCCTTCTCCTTCCCTTTCAGGGAAGCTCTTCTCCGCCTACAAGTTCGCCTTCACCCACCGCACGGCGCGCCGCAGGCTGCCGGCCACACGCACCCCTCGGCCCTGGACCCCGCAGGCCCGGGGCTGGGCGCCCGCGGGATGGTCCGCAGGGACGTGGAGCTTGCGGGTTTTTTGTTTTTCGTTTCTTGTTTTTGTTTTGTTTTTTTAAACAAAAAGCCTTAGCGGCTCGCTATCCCCTCCTCCCGCGCCACCTTTCCTTCACGCCCACGACGCACCTCCAGGGCACACACGCTGCGAGGTGCCTCTCCCGCCAGACAATGGGTTCGGGGATGGCCAGGCAGCCCGCCCAGAGCCCTCGGCCCCATGCCGGGGCACGGAGAGGGCTGAGCACGGCTGTAAGGGGGACGGAGAGGAGTGAGGAGGGGGAGTCCACAATGGGGAAGGTGGCCGCCTCCCCCCTGGGACAGGAGGCTCGCTCCCGGCACAGGGAGAAGGGGAGGGAGTGGGGGTCAGCTGAGACGCCCGACCGTCGCCGCCGCGCACTCACCAGTACGATGGCAAATCGTTCTTCCAGTTCACCTGGTTCGGGCATCGGTAGCTTCAAAGGCACGTTGTGCGCCCTGAAATCGGTCTGTTGCGAATCCATACTCCCCGCGTTGCCCATGTTGGCAGCACGCCGGGGTCGGGGGCAGCTCTGGGCCCCTCGCGTCCGCGTCAGAAATCAGAACAGCTCTGGGCGACCGGCTGCCGCCCGCTGGCGCGACCTGCCGGGCTCCCCGCCCTCCGCTGCGCCCCGGCGACTGTGCCGCGAGCACAGCTCCCTAGCAGCGCTGCAAGCCGAGCCGCCCCCCGGCCTCCTTCATGCTCCCTGTCGCCCCAGTGCCGCCCCGGCCTCTTTTCCTCTGGAGGGGTCGTCAGGGCGCAGGGCGCCTATCTGCATGTTGTTCCGCTGGCACGCCGCTCCCTGCCAGCGATCATGTACAGCCGGCGCGTGGTTCCTACGACTCAGTCTCCCACCCGGGCCGCGGCCACCACTGACACTTCTTGCTCACTGCCGCTGAACACAACGCTCGCTCCGCGAGCACCTCGAGCAGACAAACGCAGCTCCGCGCTCCCGACACAATGCCCCCTCTCGCCCGGCCCCCGGCCCCCCGGCCCGGCTCCGCCCACTCGCCCCGCGGACTGCCGGGACCCGTAGTTTCTGCCCGAAGCGTCCGCACGCCGAAACCACGCCGGCTCTGGAGGGCCCAGCCCCGGGTAAGACTGCAAGTGGGGAAGGCAATCTGTATGCCTCTAGGGGCAGTTTATGTCAGTTTTGACCGACTTCACTCCAGCAATAGAAATAGCCATCCCGTCAACATCGATTCTGACACATTTGACAAATGAATGAATGATCCAACCAATCAATGGTTGAATATAAGCATTCTGATTTAAATTTCAGAAGCTTGTTACTGTTCAAAAGGATCTAGTTCAGCAGGGGATCTCTAAAGTATTGGCAACTTCCTGTTTCATCAACTGGGGTGTAGGTCCATGGGTGCTTGTTTTATTGGTTCTTTCTTCCTTATGTATGTTACATATATTCTTTTGTGTGATTGAAATGTTTTTTAAGCAAATATATACTTCTGTGGATATTTATAAATGCCTACTATGAATATATGCACGCATATACAGAACCCAAAAGTTGGACGAGAATTCCATTCAATTCAAAACAAACACCTGTCAGTACCTATTATATTTGGGTTACTGTGTTCGTTAGTGGGAGAAAGAAAGAGCATTGCTCCCACTCTGGAATTCTTCACAATCTAGGGAAGGAGAAAATTTACACAAATAAGCATATATCATGTGAGATTTAAAAAAAAAATAAGGACAGAATGATTGGAGTGGCTCTGGAGATGACCTTTGACTGTAGCGATCTTATTCCTTAATAACAGCCTTGTTTCAGGGTTTTTACAGAAAAGTTTGGGCCCAACCTCTTCCTGTGGGGTGTTCTTCTGACTGTAATTACCCTCTCTGAAACAGAGGAAATAGAGAAAAACAGCTCTATAAACGACTTCAGCCAGCTGCTATATGGTAGATTTCAAGGACATCCACCTGGTTGACATGTGCCTGAACTACTGCAATTAGTCCTTTCTTAGCTTAAAGCTGTTTTTCCTAATCCTGGTTCATGTATCAGATTCACCTTGGGAGCTTGTTGTTAAAACTGCACACAACTTGGGCCCTGCCTATTATCAAAATTTCCCTAAGCTGAGAGCTGGAGCCTGGACAGGTGTATTTTTTTAACAAACTTCCTAGATGATTCTGATATGCAACCAGTGTTGTTACACTCTTGTTAAAAATTAGCTGCCTCTGAGCAAGATAACATACCAAGACTCAAGCATCAAGGACCACATTTTATTCAGCTTAATAAACCCCAAGATCCCTTGAGAACAGTAGATGTTCAAGGACTATTTCTTGAATTAACAAGAGACTTTTACCAAAAGCCTAAGAAGCAAATACACAAATATATCGTGTGTGTGTGGTCTTTAAATAAACCACCCCTAGGTTTTTTAAAGAAAGGAGAGAGTATTAAGAAATTCAACTCAAAAATCTGAATAGATGCAATCTGTATTTTTAAAGCTACACTGTATCAAAGATAACGGTAAGTGTATTACTGATCTAAGAAAGAAAAACAGGGATATAGGTATACACACACACAGCAGCGAGTGAAAATGAGTGAGAAAGAAAAGCAGTTAGTTCAGACCAAGTGAGACATTTCTGACCCACAAATGTATTTATTTTCTTTGTAATCTCAGACCTATACTTTGGGTCTGATTGACTCACAAAACCAGCTCACCTAGGGGGTTGCCCATATGGGTAGAAAAGCCTGAATTTTTTTTTTTTTTTTTGCAGTTGAGATATTCGTTTTTACTATACTTATGGCTCCCTCTGGCTATATTTCTGCCAGTAATCAGAACCTTTTTCTCCCCTTAAGTCTTATCTAGTCTCTTCCATAATCTAACACTTTGAGAGAAGCCAAGAATAATGTGTGCATACCCATGAACCAAAAGAACTCTGTCATCTCAAGGTTTACAGTCTCTCAAATTTGGTTATTATTTATGACTATTACTAAGCCAAAAAAAACCACTTCATTATGTCATACAATTTCTGCAGGAATTTCCCTCAAAATCTCAGGTAAATTTTTGTTTTGGAGAGTGTGGAAAGGAAGGAAGGAGAAACCATTTCTATTACTTAAATCGTGGCCCTCTTCCTTTGTCATCACAAAATTAAAATTAGGCAATCATTTTTAAATACACATTTTATTTTCTGATCATTAGCACATGTAATTTGATATAAATGTCACAAAATACAGACAAAAAATTATTAAAACTATCTACCCATCTTTCAAGGAAGCTGAAATGTTAGAATTTTATCCTCCACGTGCCAGACATTTGCAAGCTATGCCAGGGATGGCTTGATCAGCAATCACCCCTAATGATGTAACTGCTTTCAAAGTTTTTCTGTCATTCATAGCAAATATTTCTGTAAGACCAGCTGAGTTTCACTGGTATCTCCTCGGACTTTAAATGTAATGAAGTGCTCTGTAGCTAAGTTCACTTAATTTCTTTAAAATGCACTGGTGTAACCCTATGAAGATTCTCCTTGTGTGTATAATTACATAAAAATAAGACAAGTGTCCTGTGATAGCCACAACCATCAATAGCCCTGAATCAAAATTGTAAATAGTAGTTGGGTTATTAGAAGGATTATATCATTCAATTTATATCCACAAAAGTCCTGCAAGATTCATATATCCATCCATATTTCTTTTTAAAATATTTATTGAGTACTTACTATGGGCCAGACAATGCCATTGATTTTTAACATGGTTTATTCAATTTCTGCTTCACACACACTTCTTCCAACAATTAACTTGCAAAGATACACCTCACCTCTCCAATTTCCTTTTTCCTCCTGCTTCAGTTTGGAATGAATATTTTTGCCACCAAATAAAAGAGAACCCAATAATAATGGCATAAATAATATATATTTTTCTCATAAAACAAGAAATCTGGAAAAAAGGTGCTTTGCTACCGTTGGTTCAGCAACTCGGTATTTGTATGATGGGGGCCGGTATTTGTATGATGGTTTGGTCTTTCCCACATACTTAGAAAAGACATCACAAAATGCAGATGGCATTGTCTGAAAATCAAACTCAGACTATTTTTCACCATCCTCCCCACTCTGTCACCTACTGTCTCCCTTCATCCTTCATCCTTCATCCCTGTACTGTACTGCATTCTCCAAAATCCTCAACAGCAGACTTTAAGGAGAATTGGATGGGAGGCTCTTAGCCTGTCATATCAACAACAATGGCGACAACAAAGGAATGTGCTGCTGACCTGTAGTGTCCTCTTTTATTTCAGGGAGTCCTCTTAACATCCCAGCTTAATATTAACTGTCACCCAGGAGGGCGAGAGATCCTAAGCTGGGAGGTGTGGGAAGCCCGGGATGCCCCATCTACACCTGCCCTCCTCTGCAGACAAACAGCTTCTAAGGCTATCTATCTGGCACCTTTCAACAGCGTCCAAGTCTAAGAAAACAAATTCTTCGAAAAAGGGGTTTTTAAAATAAGAAATCCCAAAGGGAGCATTTTTGTTTCTGGTTACAACCACTGCAACCAGAATAAATAGCATGGGGGGAAAAGCAAAAAGATGAATTGAAATAAAATCGGTTTCCAGATTATACATATATAATTTCCAGGTGATTATACACACACACACACAATCTGCACATATTCCCACATACAAAGAAAAGACATCACAAAAATGCAAATAGCACTGCCTGAAAAGTCAGCTTGAGACTATTATACACATATTACACATCTAGAGCTACAATTTTATTTACTTTTCTCATTTGTCCTTTGGGGGAGTTAATTTTTAAGAGATAGTAAGGAAAAAAATGGCTTATCATCGTATAAGAGGTAATCAGACTTTCTGAAATATCCTGTCCTTTCTTCCCACTCTGACTCAGCCCAAATATGTGAAAAAATTACCTGGTTTTTTTGGCCTCCAGAGAAGATATTTTCCTGAACACATGATTATTCTGGCTAGTGAATTTGAATTGCTTATTCACAATTTTAACTCTAAAGGCTGGTATCGTGGTAAAAACATGTACTTGGTGGATTTGCCCCCTGTCTAACTAGCACACTGAGTGATCCTGGGAAAGTATATAAACTCTTCGAGCCTCAGTTTCTGCACCTATAAAATGGAAATAAAATACTCACACCACCAGTGAATTGTTAAGAGAAATAATTTACATCAACCAACTATTAGGACCATGCCTGACATATAGCGAGGTATTCAATAAGACATATGTTCCTTCTTATGTTTTTTTTTCAAGGTGGCAATGAATTAATCTTGGGTTCTTTATTGAAGGAATAAAAATTTCTGCTGCACCTGAATGCATAAAGGAAAATATGTAAATACATGGTGTTTCTTTCAGAAAACAGTATGTATTTACATGAAATAGAACGCACTTTGGTTTGGAGTCCATGAGTACATGAGTGCTTCTGCATACCCCAGTTCTTTCATTGATAAAGCTCCAGTCTGGTCACTCAATAAAAATAGTAATTCAAAGAGTTAAGGACACCGTCTGAGGAATACAAACTATTTCCCATACCTGACAAAAATAAGAGCCAGCTGTGATGCTTAATGAACATACTGATTCCACAGGCCTGCCCTAGAAATTCTAACTCAATAGGTCTGGGGTGGGCCCAAGAATCTGTATGTTTGACAAAACTCCAGGTGGTTTCTATTTTAGACAAGTTTAGGAAACATTGATTAATTACTTGAGACTGGGGAAATGACTCATCTGCAATTAAGCAATAATGCCTCTACTTAGGGAACAATGCCAAGTTATTTTAAAGCCATTGAATAATTATAACATATAGGTTGCTCTAAAACTTGCATTAGCTGTTATTTAAATCAGAGGGATTATTCCTTTTTAAATTACATTTATACAGATTTTTTTTTAATCCTCACCCTAGGATATGTTCATTGATTTTTAGAGAAAGAGGAAGGGAAAGAGAGGGAGAGGGGGAAACAGTGATGGGAGAGAGAAACATCCATCAGTTGCCTCCGGCAGCGCTCGCATCTGGAATGGAAACTGAAGCCTAGGTATTGTGCTCTGAACGAGGATCAAACCAGCAACCTTGTGGTGTGCAGACAACACTCCAAACAACTGAGCCGCCCAGCCAACTGAGCCACTGGCCAAGTCTCATTTATACAGATTTTTAAAGTTTTAAGAAATGTCATCAGTTCTTCATATTTGCATTTGTTATGCTTTTTAGGTTCTGGAGGAGAACAAAGCATCACTGATTCTATTGTATAGGTTGTCCCCAACTGATTTAGGAACAGATTTGTCAAGTGTCCAAATTTTGAGGTGGAATTTAGGTTATGCAGGTTTTCACCTGCCCTAAACTCACATTTATATACAAAAATAGAATAGATGCCAAACATTCCACTGTGCAGAGAAAATATAAAATTGTCCAGAGCTACTGAATGCTACTGACAATATTTTCATTTTATCAAATGAATTTTACTAACATGTTTATTGTATTATATCATTCTAGTTGCAATTATTTTCCATACAAAATTAGGATCAAAGAAAAGTTCACTGATGGAAGAAAGGGGGAGAGGGATGGGCAACTAATTAGTAGAACCAGAAGATCCCCCTCAAAGACCAAGCCCCTTGCCTGCTCTGTAATCACGAGTTGTAACACCTGCAGAACTCACCCTCTCTCAAGAGAACTGAACTCTGCTAACTTTACCCAACTACACAACGGGGGCGAGACAGGCCTGTCTCAGGTCGAATTCCCATCGCCCGTTTGCTTTGTTTTGTCAGGTTTAGGGAGTGGGAGGTGCTGGATAAAATTCTTTTTGTAAAAAAGATTTTATTTATTTTTAGAGAGAGGGGGAGGGAGGGAGAAAGAGAGAGAGAGAGAGAGAGAGAGAGAGAGAGAAACATCGATGTGCAACAGAGACATTGACTGGTTATCTCTCGCACACCCCCAGCCAGGGACCTGGCCCGCAACCCAGGCACGTGGTCCTGACTGGAAATCGAACTGGCAGCCTTTCAGTTCACAGGCCAGCACTCAATCCACTGAGCCTCACTAGCCAGGATGGTAAACATTTTTAAAGAAACAATTCAAAGTATTGAATTGAAGTCTATGAGAAAGAAGCAAGCCCCCAAAACAAAATTTTTTTCTTAAATCTCTATTGCATTGACAATGATTAAAAATGGGAATTCAAAATATTAAAACTGCAATGGGGTTGTGGGGCGTGCATAGCCCCAGACAGATGCCATAGGGGCCTATTTTTTTGTCTGTTCAACAACCCCTTCTTTTCAGAAGGGCATCCAGTTCATCTAGGAATGGCTCTTCCCACCATTCCACCCTGTTTACAAAGGATCTGTCGTATTTCCTTAGCTCCCTTGGCCTCAGTTGACCTGTTGAAGGGTGGGTTTCTAACTCAGGCTTGACAATGATCCTTCTTCTCTCTTCCCCTTCTTCTCTCTTGATTTTTGGACTTTAGACTAAAAGTATCAGGTTACATTATTTCAGGTGACTGAAGCTATATTCAGTAAAGTTTAAATGTGGTTGATGACTGTGGTGACTGATAAGCAGAGGAAAAAAAATAACAGATGTAAAATGAGGTGCAGAGATAGGAGACACAAGATCAGCCTGAAAATCCTACTTAGGCAAGAACAAGACAGTTGGTAAGTTAGGCTGTTTTAAAAACTCTCTCTAAGTCTCAGTTTCCTTGTCTGTTGTTTAAGGGCAAGAGTAGTATTTACTTAAGTGGTTTTTGTGAGGAATAATTGTAGTAACTCATATAAATCACTAAATATTGGATCAAAAACATGGAAAGAGCTCAATAAATGTGAGCTATTAAGTATCTCTAGCCATGGGGCTCAGAAAGCTGCAGGAGTGGGACCTATACTTAAAGGACATGATGAGACAAAATTTCTGGCACTGTTTAATAGAAAAATATCCTCAAATTAAATTGATAGCTGACTAAAATTTTAACAAAAGTGCCAGAAAGACGCTAAGCATGGCAAATAGTGGCCTGTGATTGCTCAGGTCCCAAAGAAAACCCTAGATCAGGGTTAATAATTATGATAATAATAAGTAATTTACTTTGCATGCTAACTACTGGCTAGGCAGGAAGTTGTTTTACATCCAATACCCTTAATACTACCACTATATGAGTCAGGTATTATTCTTACTCCTGTTTTGCAGATGAAGAAACTGATGCCTAATGTTAAAATCTGCCCTCAAGAAGATTATTCATCGAGAGTCCAGTGTTCCCAGTGTCTCAGGGGTGATTGGCAAGTATATTTTTCAAAAGTGGCTATTTCTTATTTTTCTCTCTCACTCCTGTCCCGCAGCCCCCCTTGGTCACTGGCTAGCTGCTAAGTCGGTGAAACGGCACATCATTACCACACTGAAGGTATTTAAACCCCGGCCAGAGCAGCATGCTTCACTTTCGCAGGTGGTTCTCCTTCTTGCTCTTGATTGTGGATGGCGGGCGTGCTTGGTGGTTCCATTCAGTTTTTACTTTCCTCTGCACCACTCCCCGGTGTCCCCTGTGTCAGGAACTGCTTTCCCTGGCAATGGGAAGCCTGTAAGGAACTTTTGCATAAGACTAAATTACCACCCGAATCAGGGTCAATTTATTTCTAGTCTTTTCTTTTAAAGCCGTGATGCATAACTGCCCTTGGTTCCTGTGGCTTCTGCCTAGACTCAATCATTGCTTTGCCCTGACTTGTGGGATTATTATATACTCTAATTGGGACTGTTCATTTGTCTAGCTCTAGTTACCCATGATCACAGCTTCCCAGAAAATGTCAGTTCCATCTGCTCCCTAAACCAGCACATTCCGATTTTCTGCCTCTGCCTTGGCTCCCTTCATCCTGATCTGTCATCCTGTATCCTTGACCTTTTGAAATATGTATGCTTTGTTGTTTTTCTTCTTTTAATTTAAAAAAAATTTTTATTTTATTTTTAGAGAGAGGGGAAGAGAGGGAGAAAGAGAAGGAGAGAAACATCGATGTGAGAGAAACATCAACATGTTGCCTCTGGACACCCCCAACTGGGGACCTTGCCCACAACCCAGGTATGTGTTCAGAATTGAACCGGCAACCTTTTGGTTTCCAGGCTGGTGCTCAGTTCACTGAACCACACCTGCCAGGGCTGTTTTGTTTTTCCAATTAGCTTAGAGGTCCTGGCTGTAGAATAATGTGCTTCACATTGTGATTCTCCATCCATCTGCACTTGAATTATCTGGAGTGCTTTATAAAAATGAAGAATTTTAGACCCATCCCTATGAATCAGAATTTCTATGGTAAGCCCAAGAAGTATGCATTTTTAACAAGCTACCGAAGTGATTCTTGTGCCTACAGAATTTGGAACCCATTACACTGGAAGAACAAATACTATAATCATAGACTTCTTTTTTTTTAACTCCAGGTACTTCTAGCTCTGCGCTTGGCACCTGGAAGATTGTCACTAATCACTGGTTGAATTACAGAACGAACAAATCTAACTTTAGAAGGAAATCCAGTTATGGGAAATCTTCCATGCTCTAAGAAAATATTTGCAATTTTCACTAAATATACCCATAATTGCCAACTTCAATTAATATAATCCTAATTCAATCATGAGTTAAACTACTTAAATCACCTTTGGATTTTGCTTCTTCCTAAAGTAACTTCAATTTACTTTTGTTGTGATGAAACATCATATCAAATTGATTCCAAAACTCTCAAGGTGTCCTTTAATTAGCTTAGACCTCCTCCTGGGTAGAAGCTAGAAAAATTTCCTCCAATTATAACTGGAAAAAAAATACCAAAATGATTTTATATGCCAGGTAAATATTGTTATAGGGACTACTAAAAAGGTTTTAATGTTCTAACATACTGTTAATTCAACAAATATTTACTGTACTTCAACATTCACATTATCACAAGCAGCAAATACAAGAAAGTCAATGATTCCCTGTTGCTACCTGGGAATATTAATCACTTTATTTCTTTATTCAGTTAGGTTTGGAAGCCCTTTTTGCTCTCTCAGTACAGCCCATTTCAGTCTGGGCAACTCCAGGAAGACACTGAAGATTGCTGACTTTAGGAGGCCTCTTATCTAGTTTACAGAGCTTCTGTCATCATAGCTCATTAAAATACATGCTCCCCTCCAGTCTCTTTCTAACACGTTGCCTTCAACTCTTTGCTAACGTTACTCTGACTTTGAACATGTGAAAAGGAAATGAAGCAAAGGTGATATAACTGTGAGCTCTAAATATGAATTGCTTTTAATCTTTACAGTGACCTTGTGAGGCAGATAATTTTCTTCCTATATTATGAATGAGATACTTAAGGCCAATAGTAGTTATAGTACTGGGCCAAGTCATATAGCTAAGAAGTAGCAGAGCCAGGACTCAGTTTCCCATTTCTTTACTCCTAGGCTCATCTGCTTTCTTCTACACCATATTGCATCGTCATTTTATTCTGCCCCTTCTTGAACACATTTCTGCCCTCCTCCTGGATCATGTACCCTTGGCCATGTGTTGGTCTTCCTACTCTGAAGTGGCGTCACTCAGAGGAGTGAGTTCCCTAGCAACAGATGCTCTATTGATTCCCTTTCACTCATCCACTCTCCTTTCCACCCTCTCTTGGCTTCCCCTTCCTGGCAAGTCTCTGCCAAGTTTAAGGACCAGAGTACAACTGACAGAACCAAAGCAACATAGTCTTCTTGATAATTTCCATGTGTTTTGGCATAGATATCACATGGGTATCAGTTGAAAACAGGTCTGGTCTCTTATAACATAAAACCCAATTACAGTGGCTAAACAAAAAACTGTTTATTTTTCTCATATAATAGGAGCCTAGAGGTAGGTGTTTGTACAAAATGCTATAATTTTAGATTGGCCAAAAATTTTGGTTTTTTCCATAAGATGGCTCTAGTAATGCTTAGTTGTCTTTAACTTCATTTGAAACAATTTTGTTAGACTGTTTTGTGATAGCTGTCATATCAGTATGCATTTTTAAAAACTCATTAAAATTGGTGAATTGTGTAGCCATTTTAATATTGAAGATAGAAGAAAATAAGCAACATTTTCAGCATATTATGCTTTATTATTTCAAGAAAGGTAAAAATGCAACTAAAACACACAGAAAAAGATTTGTGCAGTGTATGGAGAAGGTACTGTGACTGATCAAATGTGTCAAAAGTGGTTTGTGAAGTTCTGTGCTGGAGATTTCTCTCTGAACGATGCTCCACAGTTGGGTAGACCAGTTGAAGTCAATAGCGATCAAATCAAGACATTAACTGAGAACAGTCAATGTTATATCACATGGGAGATAGCTGAAAAACTCAAAATATCCAAATCAATAAACTTATTGATGAAAATGAAAAACGTGTCTTTTATTTTATTGAAAAACTAAACAGACATTTTGGCCAACCTGATAATTTCATAGTTACTGTCTCTGCAATTCTAGTGGCCTCTCTTTCTATCATGATGGCAAGATGGTGGCTAAAACTCCAGCTATTGCATCCACATTAAAAATTGAGTGAAGAGGGGGGCGTAGCATCAGTTGTATTCCTCCTTGTTTACCAAATCTTTTCCAAACACACACCTAGCAGACTTTGCCTAATGCCATACTGAACAGAACCTGTCACCAGACCCATCCCCAGATGTTAAGAAGGCAGAGAAAGCACTTGAAAATCAGCTAATGTACTCCAACACATCAACAGACTAAGGAAGAAAAATTACATAATTATATTAACAGATGCAGAAAAAGCATTTAATGAAATCCAGCACTTGTTTATGACAAAAACTCTAAGCAAACTAGGAATAAAGAGAAACTTTCTCAACTGGATAAAGACTGTCATCCCCCCATAAAAAATCTATAGCTGTCATACCTACTGATGAGAAACTGGAAGCTTTCGATCTAAAATCAGAAACAAGGCAAGGCTGTCCTCTCTTAACACTGCTTTTCAACATCATACTACAAGTCCTGGCTACATAGATTGGAAGGATTCGTATCATTAAAATGACAATACTACCCCCAAATATCTATAGATTCAATGAATTTCCTATCACAATACCAATGGCATTCTTCTCAGAATTAGGACAACTAATCCTAAAATTCATATGGAATCACAAATGACCATGAATAGCCAAAGCAATCTTGAGAAACAAGAACAAAGTGGAGAGATCACACTACCTAATTTTAAACTAAACTACAAAGCTACCATAGTAAAAACAGTATGGTACTGGCACAAAAACAGATGCATAGATCAATGGAACATAAAAAAACCCTCAACTATATGGTCAATTAATATACTACAAAGGAGGCACAATTGTACAATAGAAATCACAGTCTCTTCAACAAGTGTTTGAATAACTGGATAGATACATGCAATAAAATGAAGCTGGACTACCCACTTAACACCATATACACCATACACAAAAATAAACTAAAGATGGATCGACTGAAAGAATTAAAACCATAAAATTACTTGAAGAAAGCGTAGGTAGTAAACATCGGTCTTAGTAACATCTTCATGGCCATGTCCCCTCAAGCAAGGGAAATAGCAAACATAAATTGGGCTTCATCAAACTAAAAAGCTTCTGCACAATGAAGGAAACCATCAACAAAACAAAAAGACAACCTACTGAGTGAGGGAACATACTTGCAAGTGTATATCCAATAAAGGGTTGGTGTGTAAACACAAAGAAACTCATATAACTCCATAAAAATAAGTAAGTAAATAAATAAACAAACAAGCAATTGATTTTTTAAAAATGGGCAGAGGACATGAAGAGACATTTCTCCAAAGAAAACATACAGATGAAGAAGACATACTGACAATATCATTAATCATCAGGGAAATGCAAATCAAAATCACAATGAGATCCACTTCGCACCAGTCAGAATGGCTACTATTAAAAAGTCAACAGATAATCTTTATTGGTGAGCTTGTGAAGAAAAGTGAACCTTTCTGCACTGTCGGTGGGACTGCAAATTGGTGCGGCCACTGTGGAAAACAATATGGAGTTTCCTCAAAAATTAAAAATTACCACACAACACAGCAGTTCCTCTTCTGGATATTTATCCAAAGAAAACAAAATAGTCATTCAAAAAGATATATGTTTATTGCAGCATTATTTACAATGCCCCAAATATGGAAGCAACCCAGGTGTCTTAAGATAGATGAATGAATAAAGAAGATGTGATATATATATACAATAGAATATTACTCAGCAATAAAAAAGAATGAATGTTTATCATTTGCAACAACATGGATGGACCCAGAGGGTAATATGCTAAATGAAATGTCAGAGGAAGACAAATACTTGTGGTTTTATTTATGTGTGAAATCTAAAAATACAACAAATGAAAAAACAAAACAAAACATAAGCAGATTCGGAGAAACAGAGATCAGACTGGTGGCTGCCAGAGGGGAAGAGGGTGAAGAGGATGGGGAAAAAAGTGAAGGGGAATATAGTCAATAATATTGTGATAAATTTGCATGATGACAGATGATTACTAGATTTAGTGTGGTAATCTCAATGTAAAATATGTAATTGTCAAATTACTATATTGTACACTTAAAACTAATATTATATTGTGTACCAACTACACTCAAATAAAAAAAATTGTTTAAGTCCTAGTTAATTCAATAAGACACAAAAAGGGAATAAAAGCTATACAGACTGGGAAGAAAGAAATAAAGCTGTCTTTGTTTGCAGCTGATGTGATTGTCTATGTAGAAAATCTGAAAGAATCATCAACAACAACAACGCATTCCAGAAACTAGTAAAGGATTACAATCAGGTTTCAGGTTACTGGGTTGATATCTAAAGGTCAATCACTTTCCTATATACTAGCAATGAACAAGTGGAATTTGAAAGTAAAAACAAATATCATTTAAATTAGCACTCCCACCCCTCCAAGTGAAAAATTTAGGTATAAATCTAACAAAATATGTACAAGATATTATAAGGAAAACTACAAACACTAATGAACAAATTCAAAGATATTCCATGTTCATGGGTAAGAAGACAATATTTTCAAGCTGTCCGTTCTTCCCAACTTGATCTATCCAATGCCAATCAAAATTTCAGTAAGTTGTTTTTTGTGTATCAACAAACTGATTCTAAAATTATATGGAGAAGCAAAAGACCCAGAATAGCCACCACATATTGAAGGAGAAGCAAAGTGGAAGAACTGATACTACCCAACTTCAAGATATACGATAAAGCTACAATAATCAAGACAACATGATATTGGTAAAAGAATAGACAAATAGATGAATGGAACAGAATAGAGAGCACAGAACTAGATCTGCAAAAATATGGTCAACTGAGAATAGAGCAAAGGCAATACAACAGAGCTAAAATAGTCTTTTCAAAACACGATTTTGGAACAATTGGGCATCTACATGCAAAAAACACAGAGAGAGAGAGAGAGAGAGAGAGAGAGAATCTAGACAGAGTTTACACCCTTCACGAAAATTAACTCAAAATGCATTATAGACTTAAATTTAAAATATGAAACTATAAAACTCATGGAAGTTAACATAGGAAAAAATCTAGATAACTTTGGGTATAGCAGTGACTTTTTTAGCTATAACACCGAAGGCACAATTAGAAAGAAATAATTGATAAGCTCGACTTCAGTAAAATTAAAAACTCCTGCTCTACAAAAGACATTATCAAGAAAATGAGAGGGCAATCCACAGACTGGGAGAAAATACTTGCAAAAGACACATCTGGTAAAGGACTGTTATCCAAAATATACCAAGAACTCTTAAAACTAAATAAGAAAACAAAATACCTAATTAAAAATTGGGCAAAAGACCCTAACAAACACCTCACCAAAGAAGATGTACAGATGGTAAATAAACAAATGAAATGATTCTCCACATAATATGTCATTAGGGATTTACAAATTAAAATAGCAGCAAGATACCACTAAGTACCTATGAGAATGTCCAAAACACAAAACATCGACAACACCAAAAGCTAGCCAGGAAGTGGAGTGACAGGGACTCTCCTTCGTTGCTGGTGGGAATGCAAGATGGTACGGCCATTTTGAAAGACAGTTTGGCAGCTTCTTACAGAACTACACATACTCTTACCATACAATCCAGCGATCATGCTTCTTGGTATTTACCCAAATAAACTGAAAAACTATATCCATCCCAAAACCTCACAGATGTTTATAGCAGCTTTATTCATACTTGATAAAATTTAGAAGCAACCAAGATGTCCATTAGTAGGTGAATGGATTAACAAAGTGTAATATATCCAAACAATCGAATATTGTTCAGCATTTGAAAGGAATGAGTTATGAAAAGGCAAAGAAAAAACTTAAACACATATTGCTAAGTGAAATAAACCAATCTGAAAAGGCTATATACTGTTTGATTCTAACTACAAGACACTCTAGAAAAGGCAAAACTATGGAGAGAGTAAAAAATTTAGTGGTTGCCAGGGGCGAAGGATGGAAGGCAGGGATATGAATAGGCAGAGCACAGAGGATTTTTAGGGCAGCTAAACTATTCTGTGTCAGATAGCAATGGTGGATACGTGTCATTATACATTTGCCCAGACATGGAATGTACCACACCAAGCAAGAACCCTCACGTAAACTGTGGACTTTGGCTGATGATGTGATGACATATCAGTGTAGGTTTATCAGCTGTAACAAATGGACCACTGTGATGTGGGCATGTGAATATTTGAGGAGCCTGTGGGTGTGTGGGGAGAGGGGATTATGGCAACTTCTGTACCTTCTGCTCAATTTTGCTGTGAACCTAAAACTGCTTTAAAAAATAAAGTCTATTTTTTTTTTTAAAAAAGGCAGAGAAAGGAGGAAATAGGGTTGTCATTCTCGACTTAGACCAATCATGGGTGGGTGGGACTGGGAATGCTGATGCCGGAACTAAATTGAAGTTTTGTTGGCAAGGAAGAAGTGGAGAAATTTCCTCCTTGACGGTATTTCCTGATGAAGATTCCACCCACCCCCCAACCCCACCCTGGAGGTACACACATTTCCTTACAATGTTATGGCAATCCCTGTTGTATTTACTGGATGGACGCTGTAACTGTCTACCACCACCATGCAGGTGCTTCCCCGTGACTTCCAATTCTTGGTACGGAAAAGCTGTCACCTCCAGCCTGGCCTCCCTGCCACCTGCTCTGACCCAACCAGAGCAACTGCTCTGCTCTCTCTCCGCTTCCCTTTGTGGTACAGCAAGGGTTCTAGTTTGCAAAACGGGGCAGCCTGTGTCCGTGGGACAGCAGCCGGAGGCAAGATTACAGGTCTGGATATTTAGTCGAAGGCTTTGTCCTTAACAGCACTGGGGCATAAAACTTTTTTTTTTTTATCTCTGTTTGAATGAAATCTTAAAAGGAAATGTAAACACATGAATGAGATACCATCAGAGCTGTTTGTCTGAATCCAGGATGAGGGGTGGAGCAGCTCCCCTAGACTCTTCTAGAACACTTCAAGCCTTTTCTAGATCCAAAGCCCTACCTGAGCTGATATTTAGTAAATGCTGCTCCCAAGGCCTGAGAGAGTTAAAAGTGACAATATATGTGTCCTCTGGTAGTTAAAGAATGACCAGCAATATTTCTGGAATAGACTTATTCGCAGTGCTTATATTAAAATGTTCCTATGTGTGAGTTATGTTGGGCTGAAGTCAGAACTTAAGCTGATATTCTTTAAAAGGAAAGAACTGCAATACATTACTTACTTAGTTTATGTTTACACCCTTATTATTATTATAACGAAGCCTGGGCTGCTTGTCTAAACCAAAGTCTTCTACGTCTATTACAGCAATCAGGGCGATGTGCTGGAATTTCAGGTGTGTGTGCCTGTGTGAACAATGCAAGCCTTAACATTCCTTACCAGGGTCCTATTCTTAGGTAGTACTTTTACAGAATGGCAGTTTACACAAGAGCACAGTGTTTTCTTTTCAACAAAGAACCCAAACAGAGCTCTAATCAATAACAAACCTAAGATCCCTTGTTTATTTGACATTAACCTAAGTTCAGGCTTCAGCCTCTAAGTTTTAATTACGTTTAAACCAATATGTGGATTGATATTGTCTCCCTCCTATCCATGACGGCTAATGGACCACTGCAAACTGTAAACTAGACTGTTATGCTCTCTCTAGGTTACACTTCTGTTTTCAATTTTCCTGGTTTCTTTATTTCCTCATGCTTTTAAAAAGATGCAAATGGAGCGCCAGCTGGTGTGGCTCAGTTGGTTGGGCATCGCCCTGCGTCCTGTCCTGCGGGGCACATGCGCATACGGTGTTTCTCTTCCTCTTTTTCTCCCTCCCTTCCCCTTTCTCTAAAATCAAAAATAAATTTTAAAAAAGCAGATGGATTTAAAGCCATTTAAGAAATGCCCTTCCTGGTGATATTTCCTAATTAAGATGTTTTTGGATATGCGTTTTCTCACAATGTTGTTGTGATCCTTAATGTAGTTATTGTTTGTAATAAACATGCGTTTCCAAAATAAAAGAGTAAGGCTACATAGGAGCCTGTGCTGCCATCAGAGGAGTCCTTTGCAGAGTGAGTTACTTTGCTTATCCTACAGGCAGTGATTGAGTGCTTATTATGTCCCAGGCACTGTGGGAGCTGAACTCTTACCCTCAGAAGCTCACAAGGCAGTAGAAGAAACAGACTTGTAAATTAAATACTGTGACAGAGTATTCTTGACGGGACAGAGGTCCACCTAACACAATATGTAAACCCTAATGAGGGTCAAGTACGCCCCCACAGGACATGCTATTTCAGATGAATTTTGAAAGCTGCTTAGCAAAGCCCTCCTCCTGGCTGAGATTTTGGACCAGAGACCTGGTTCCCCAGGTGGTAGGAAGAGCTTACCTGAGCTCCAGTTCTAGTGGGAAGCTGAAATACCAACCTATTAGAGAAACAAGAACTCAGAACAAAAGTGGTAGCTCCATATTACATTATTTAACCATGAAAAAAAATCATGTCTTCTAATCACTCATTCAATAAATATTTATTGAGTTCCTATGATGTTTATAGCAGTGTTCCCCATGCTGGGAATATAACATTGAAGAAAACAGATATAAATCCTCACTCTGATGGAACTTATAATGAGAAGGGAAATAATACTAAAGTCTTGGGAAAATCTCATGTAATAAAAAAGCTTATTATAGAATAGTATATATGGTACAATCTCAATTTCGTTATATGTAAAAAGACCAAAGGATTATTTGATCAGTTAGCTTTTTGTTGCCTAACAGACTGTCCCAAAACTTAGTGGTTTGAACAACAACTACTGATTTTGCTCAGGATTCAGTGGGTGTGCTCTCTGGGCTGGGCTCAGCTCGTGGTTCTTCTGCTGGTCTTGATTACTTTCACTCTGCGTCTGTGTTCAGCTGCCACTTAGCTGGGCACCTCTGCTTCTGGGGATTTGCCGAGTGTTGGTTAATACGACAGGAACAACTGGGCATGTACCTCTTGCTATTCAGAAGGCTAGATAGGCTTGTTTACAAGTTGGCAGTATATTCCAAGAGCAGCAAGAGAGGGTAAGCATAATCATAAGATTTTCCAAGTCTCTGCTTATAATACATTTGCTACCATCCTATTAGCCGAGCCCAGCGGTAAGAGAGGAATACCAAAGGGTCTGACTATACAGGAAGACATGAACAAATTTGGGGTCCTTGAGGCAACAGTTTAGTATGGATGTACACCAAAAAGTTGAGGGTCATTGAGTAGAGGGATTATAGTTTATGGTTTCTTCTCTATTTCTCCTTTAATTTTTCAAATTTCTTTTGGTAATCATGTGGCGCTTTTATAATAAGAAATGGGACAATAAATAAGAGGAGGCTTCAAACCTAGTGGCATGGCCCAGGATAGAGAGGAGTCAGGAGAAGAAGCCAGGGGCCTATTATCAGGACATGATAATCCTGGGGGACTTCCAACTTGGAGCACGGTGTCAGCACCTCGTGGTTAGCACGGCCGCATCACACCCTGGCTCCTACAAGTATATCATACTACACCAAGCCTGCCGAACTGGGGAAGAGAGGCTTTAGTAACTTGCTTCTTGGCTCAGAAGTAAACTAGATTATGATAGAGTCTGTTTAGATAAGAAATGAGATCCTATTTTGGGTGCAGGAGTGAGCTCAGGCAGGAGGAATAATGATTTAGGGAGACCCCCTTATATAAATCCGAACCTCCTATAAGAGTGGTATAAACTAGGGAAAGATAAAGGGAAATTCGAAGTCTCTTCGATAATCCTGGAATTAGATACTAGAATATTATATACTGGTAGTAACTCTTATCATTTCGTTCAAACTCTATTATTACCTCAGTCTCAGAGAAATGGCAGGACTTGCCAGGGTTACTGACCTCTTGTGGCAGAGGCAGAACTAGAGCCCAAGTCTTCTGAGAGCGAGTCTGATGCTTTCTCTCCGCTGCACTCCTGCTGTGAAGGCAGGTGGTCCATTTGCGAACAATGAACTACTGACTGCCTCTTTCTGTCTGCCCCCCTCCTTCCCTCTCTCCCTCCTTTCTTCCATTTCTCTCTCTTACACACACTCCCTCCACACACACCCCTTGGGTATTAAGATGATTCTGGTGTTACCATTTATGACGGCCACCATTTCTCTTATTGTGCCCTTAAGCCTCTATATACCTGGAGGTTATGAGCTAAAATACATCAGGCAAACAAGTTTTAAAAGACTTACAGTTAATGAGCCCTTGAAAAATATAGACTGGTTTGCCAAGTCAACACTGGCCTTAGACCTGGGATTTTGCCAGGGGGATAATTATCAGCTATATCGATGGAGCTGTCTTGGCTTTGCTTGACTTCAGCTTATTAGTATGCCCAAGGCTGTTACCTTGAAAGAAGCATCGAGAATAAAAGTTATTGTTGGTGCAGTGGGTATTTTATTATTTATCAAGTCCAGTGATGTTTCTTTTTATGATGGTCAGAACAAGATATTTTGTCATTAAAGGAATACATGCAATGACTTCACAAAGAACCTGGTTTATAGCATCTATCTAAATATAGTTGGGCTATATATATATAAATGAATGCAACAGTGAGATAGTTGGGAAAAGAAGTGGGAGAGATGGGGCAGCTACTGTCCACATGCACTAGGGATTACAGAATCCCAAGGTGTTAAGATTTATGTCTCATGCAAACAAATACACACAGGAATTGGAGAGAGCTCTTACAAAGTGTTAGGATTTACCCATTTCTACCACATATAGATGAAAGAATGAGTTAGTTCTTTCTGTGTTAAACCAAAAATGATTCCAGCTTAGTGATCTGGTTTTTAAACTGACTCACGTAAACAATGTGATCTCTTCACCTTATGTTCTCTTCATTGTGAACACGATGGTCTTCCTTATCCTGTCCCTTCCTTCACACTCTCACTGAGAGTTCACTCAGCTCTTATTCCTGCCATCACAGGCTTAGGCTAACTGAAAAGAATATCATTTTTCTGACAAGACATTCAAGAAATATCTTCTGGATCATAGTTAATGATAAGTCCTTTCTCCTGACATATCTATTTTGATTTGTATTCTTTATTTGCTACTTAATACCCTTCCAAAAGCTCTGCAATCTCCCTAAAATGTGAGACCACATGATTATTCTCCTCAGCCCCTGAATTGCTGAGTTGGCTTTGTCTCCATTACCATCTGCATTTTCCCATGCTAGTTACACTATATATACAATCCACCCAAGTTTCTGGTAGATAATGAATCTTTGATATATAAGCTTGTATATCAAATGTAAGGCATTTGGTTTAAACAAGGTTTGGCTCCCAGCTCAACACTGCACAGGCTTTAAAGGTCTCTGAATGATCCTCCTTTTTAAAATAGTGTGACCTTGAAAACAGATGGGGCTGCTGGTTGCAAGGATCTCCTTCACCCACGGACCCCTGAGCCATAGCTAAAGCTCTAGTAAATCTGTAGAACTATGACCCGCAAACCTGTTTTTTACTCAGCTCTCCCCTGACTACAAATAGCACCATACAATGAGAAGAACACATTTTGGAGACATCAGACCCCAAATCCCAACCCCAACATTTCCTTTTCTGTTATGCCTGTCTGGAGCTCTGCTGAAGCAAATGGAGAGATAATTCAGGGGAGAAATAATCTGCTCTAGGGACATTCCTGAATCTATTCTATGTACAAGTAATTCTAAAATAATAGGGATGATTTATTAACACACATTTATTGAACGTTTATTTGGAGTCAGGTTCCTGGGGTTATAGAGATAAATAAATTAAGTGTCTTCTTCAAGAAGCCCACAGCCTAAAAGGGGAGACACATCTATAAACGGATTAATCGTAACATGCTGTGCCAGGTACAAGAGTCAAGCTGAGCGGAGGTTACAGTGGTAGCACAGAGGAGCAGTGATTACCTTTCCCTTGGGCAGACAGAGATGCTCAGGCAAGTCCTCTGATGCCTCATTCAGTAGTGCAGGCCTAGCAGATCTTTCAAGGAGCTGTGAGGTTACGTAAGGTACAGGGGACTGGAGAATATGGGGCTGAAAGGTATCTTTAGAAAACACACTAGTCCATCTTTCTACATTTAGCCCAAACTGAATTTATAAGCCGTTCTCTGCAAACAGGAACCTCTACATAATTTGCAGAATCCCTTGTTCAAAACCCAGGAAAAATAATGGTACTAAAATATAAGCATTTTTCCTTCTCTCTGTTTTGTTCTCTATTTGGATTTGGATTTTTTAAAATCTGCTACTTAATATTCTAAGTCAAAAAAATTAAATTATTAGCTTGAATTTATTACTCATCTTTTTTTAATACTCACCCAAGGATACGTTTATTGATTTGAGAGAGAGAGAGGTGGGGAGAGAGAGAGAGAAAGAGAGAAGAACATCACTGTAAGAGAGAAGTACCGATCAGTTGCCTCTTGTGTGCACCCTGACCTGGGATCAAACCCACAACTTCTCCATGTATGGAAGACACTCCAACCAACTGAGCCAGCTGGCCAGGGCTCATCTTATATTTTTTAATGAGTTTTAAGCAGAAGAGCATTAACTCGTATATGTGGAATCACTGAAATTACACAGTTATTTTTGCAGCTGATACATGCGTATTTCATTTTTACCAGAACACTAGAAAAACTGCACAAAACCAACTTCAACTGTTTTTACTTCACTTCTTGATGTGGCACATTCCACCAACGCTCTACTTTTGGCTCACTGAAGGGTAAGGAAGAACTGAAAGGAAAAGTATCTATGGGTCGCCCTATCGTTCCCTTTCCTTCTACGTCATTATTTTCAGTGTAAGTGGCTCACTAATACAGGGAAGTAATATGAGTGAAAAAAGATATGAGGAGGTTCCTTGGTTTTCATGTTTTTTAAAAATGCCATTGCCTTCTTTCTGTGTTGGAAACAAATTGTGGTTGGCACAGACAGTGAGGTCTCTCAGAGCTGTCAGAACTTCTACTTGCTCAGTCTTGGGTGTAACACCTTTCTGATGTTCTGTGTTTTGCTTTGAGTTCACCAGAATTCTGTGCCCATGGGTATTGGGAATACTATATGCAAATGGCATGAAGAAACAGTGGACACATGTGTTGTGCATGTCTCCTCTGCTCCTATGCGGGCTCCATTGTCCCAGTGGACTTCACACACAAAACACAAGCTCGAAGACAAAAGTCATTAAGACTTTCATAATACCAGCAGCATATTAAAGCAAGCGCAGGGTCCATGAAGCTGACTACAAGAAAAGGTTAATCTTGGATTCAGGCTCATAAAATATATGTTAAATTATTACATTTCATGATTTCATGATTTGCCATCATTGTAGCTTCTAGATATACTTCCTGTGTCTGACGCCTCCATATGTTCATGTACTTGGTTTAAAATCATTCCTCAAAAATACTATGTTTTTTTTACAATCCTCATTTACACCAGAATATTTTATTCTGTGCAGAAAACGGCAACTTAATTAGCTTGGTCTTCTTCACCCAAGAATTCTCGACCTAACATAGCCCACAATGACAGGAATAGATGCACCAAGTACACCAGACAATAGTTTAAGACTGAACAAATCCCTCATTAATGAATTACTTAGGTGGGCTGCCGTCCGTTTGGACCCAGCCCACCTGATCGCAGTGTCCCGCCTCAAATAAAAGCCCTTAATTAGGAAAAAAAAAATACTTATGTGACCTCAGAGGAGTAAATTTTTCAATTGTAAAGAACAAGTCATTAAGATTGCATCTTTAGAGGTCAAAGCACACATCTTGTTTATATAACAAAGGGTTATTTATATAACCCCTTGCAGCAGGAGAGTGTTGTTAGGAAGCTTTCTGTGCCTGTAACATGAAATGCTTTACTATTCATTTTTTGTTTTGTTTCTTGTTTTGTTTTTAAATAGACTTTATTTTTTAGAGTAGTTTTAGGTTCTTAGCAAAATTAAGCAGAAGGTACAGTTTCCATATACTCCTTGGCTCCCATATGCCATTCTTTTTATTGATTATTTTCATAGCATCATTAGAAGATAGAGTAGCCTCTTAATCCCTATAATACTCTTGGAGATACAATGGCACAGAATTTGTCTACTTTAGACCAAAGGTATCTTAAAGATTGAGTTGATATGTCCTAAGCTTCAGCCATTTGAGTTCTATATCACAGATTTGGTGATATGCACACATCATGCCTACTTTATTATTTTCGTGTTCGTCTTTAAACTGATTGACCATTTTATTTAAATGCGCTCATTTTTAAAAGAAACTTGGTCTATCCCATAATTTAAAAGGCAATTGTGAAAATAGATGCAGAACTATTACAATTAAATATAAATTTGTACATATCTACCACCTCAAATCAATTCACAGAAGTCTGCCTGTCACAGTTTGGGACTTGGTTCAGCACTCACAGCAGCTTTTGTTACAGTACTACCAATAGGTGACGTTCACAGCATGCCACTTTCTTGTAGTTATACGTAGCCATTTTAAAGCCTTTTGACTGCCCTGGCCTGGTAGCTCAGTTTATTACAGTGTCATCCAGATATGCCAAGGTTGCAGGTTCAATCCCTGGTCAGGGCACATTCAAGAAGCAACAAATGAATGCATAAATAACCAGAACAACAAACTGATGTTTCTGTCTCTCTCTCTCTCCTTTCCCCTCCCTCTCTGTCTCTAAAAGTCAAAAAATAAAAAATTAAGAATATAGATATATTTAAAAGCTTTGATATAAATCAGGCAGGCCATGAATTAGGTCCAATCTCTCCATCTACTACCTGTCATTTTACCTCATTTTGTCACACAGATCTTGACATCTCATTCATCCACAAAGCAACTAAAGTTAGGGAACTGGGGATCTACCTAATCTATGTAGCCTGAAGGAAAGCCAGGATCCGCCCCCCGCCTCTGCCAACACATCTATCTCAGGGTTCTGTGAGGTTTTGCGCAGGATCTCTCCAACCCTCAAACTGAGATAACCAAACAATAGGTAATGGACATTAAATAGACCAGGAAATTAAAACTTAAAGTTTGAATGCTCTATTGCACATGAGCACCAGCATACAAAGACTGAGCAGTGCCTCCCCAAATGTCTACTCTTACAGACGGCAGGAATGTAGGCCCGCGTTTCCCAAAGCCTAGGACACATCCACAGGGGAAAATGGGGAGCACACAAGCACAACCTTGAAAGCATAGACAACCACAGCAAGGAAGTCACTCTCTTTTAAATTCTATTTTTTATCCTTCTGATTGTCAGAAAGAAAAACCTCTTTAAAAAAAAACAAACCTTCTGAAACTTGCAAATCTACTTAAAAAAGAACAAAACACAAAGAAAACAGTCCTCACACTCAATTCACCTATCAGGTATTTATCAAGCTACTATTTAATTAATGAATTGGTTTTAGTTCTATATGCGGGTTTTATTCTGATTGGGCTGCTACAACAAAATACCATTGACTGGGTGGCTTAAAAAATAGGCATTTATTTCTCAGATTTCTGGAGGCTGGGAAACCTAAAGTCGGGGTGTCAGCAGACTCAGTTGTTGGTGAGGACTTTCTTCCTTACTTCAGAAGGCTACCTTCTAGCTGTATCCCCACATGGCAGAGAGAGTAGGAGGTCTGATCTCTTCCACTTCTTATAAGGACACCAATCCCATTTGGGGGCTCCACCATCACAACCTCATCTAAATCTAAATACCTCTCAAAGGATCCGCCTCCAAGTATCATCCCATTGGGGGTTTGGTCTCAACATGAATTTTGCAGGGGTACACAGTCCATAAAAATATGTTTTGTGGCTCCTTCCTGTTTATAACAGATGATTCACCAAGTTCTATTTATGGAAAGTATATATAATTTAACATTTGATTAAACTTGTTTAAATAAAAAAAATGAAAGGAATTTGAAGAAAATTTCAAAAGAAATAATAGATCTACTGTCAAAAATGAGGAAATTGCATGGGAGTGGCTGAAGTTTGAGAAACACTGGCAAAAGTAAATGGAATTGATATTGATTTCTGTTATGTGTTGAGTATTCTCCCCATCATCTCCTATTTATGTTATTTATTCAGTCAACAAATGTATCAATCACTTATTAGGTGCAAAGTATTGGACGTTTGTGATGAAGATGGGGAGACTTGACAATTAAAGCCCAAATTAATCATAGGTGCTTTTTCTTTCTGAACATTTCTTTTTTCTGGTGGAAGTATTGTAATTCATATTGATGGGGAAATAAATCTCTATGTTGCTCATTTCCACAAACAGAGACTGGTGAGAAAGAGAAGAAAATAAAGAGAGGGAATTTTCACCCTTTGGCAATGTTTCTGTGCTTCTAAAACGAGGGGCAGGGAGTAAATCAACCACTGGTGGGCAGAACATGCGAGGGGCTCTGGATATGGAACAGTGGAGAAGCCAACTAATTAATTAATGGGAGGAGCCTGATGGTTCGAGTCTCATAAAATGAACAAAGAAGAGAAAAAGGATGTGACTGCATCTTTCCATTACCCCCAACTTCAGTAATGTTTATTACATACAAACACTTTGGTTTTTTGTTTTGTTTTGTTTTTTGTTTTTGCTATTATTTGTCAGGGTAGAGGGACAGGAAGTTTAAGAATGATTGAAGAATACCCATCATCTCCTATTTATGTTATTTATTCAGTCAACAAATGTATCAATCAGTTATTAGGTGCAAAGTGTAAGTACTAAGCACTAGGGACAGTAAGGGGCAAAAAGACACAATCCTGACATCACAGAACTTGCAGCCAAGTAGAGGAATGACCATTAAAAAAATACTGACATAAATGAATGCCAAGAAAAAAGAAAAGAAAAGAAACCCTGGATGCTGTGAGACAGTGTAAGAGAGCTTTAGCAGGCACTGCCTGCCTGCCACTTCAAATCCATCTGACCTCACTCCCTATTCCAGTGATTGCTGTGGTAACTGGGTCCAGAGACGGCTTCAGCCAGCTTCGCGCAAGTGCAATCTGGCCGCCCCTCTACCAGGCCCATGCAGTTGGTGCTCAGGCCCCTACCCTGGAGCTTCTCTGACTTCACAGTGCAGCGGAAATACACCCAGTACTCACACATGTGCAACCCAGAGTGTGGTAGAATTAATTCCATGTGGAGAGCCACTGCATAAAGGCTTCCATCTTCCTGAAGTCGCTGGCAGGAGAGTGTGAGACATTTCATAAGGTTTCTCAGAAGGTCCTGCGAGATTGAGCACCCACTTGTTGATAGCCGTGGTCAACTCACTAATGCATCCTTACATTTCCTCCCTCTCGGTCCATGATGCACTTCCCCCCAGATATGTGCTAAACTGGCTCATACAGGGTGGCGAGGGCCAACTGTTAAATTTCGGGAATTCTGCTACTTGGTAGATAAACACAGGTATTATTTAAAATTAAATTATATAATTAAATTATATTAAAAACAAAGGTAATAATATGCAAGTCTTATTGCTTTTTAATTATTTTTTCCATTTTACTATTTGTGCTCTTGAGGTTTTAGTACCTTTATTGTACCTGTTTAATGGAAATACTATGTAATGGTGTGCTGTGTTGCAACTTTTCCCAAGTGCATATTTAATTACATTGTTAGTAGCTTGATGTCAGCCAAGGAAGTATCTACATCACAGAAATGGGCAAATGCTACAAGTTAGGATTTGATTTTTTTAATAAATACTTATTTATTTATTTTTAATATTTTATTTATTTTTAGAGAGAGAAGGGAGGGAGAAAAAGAGGGAGGGAAACATCAGTGTGTGGTTGCCTCTCACGTGTCCCCCACTGGGGACCTGGCTCACAACCCAGGCATGTGCCCTGACTGGGAATCGAACCTGCAGCCCTTCAGTTTGCAGGCCAGCGCTCAACCCACTGAGCCACACCAGCCAGAGCAGGATTTGATTATTTTTTTGTTGATTGTCTAGACTTAAGAAAATATTTAAAATGTAGATTAAACTTGGAAGTGTGTCATGTTTCTAGAAGTTACATTGTGAATGGCACAAAAAATGGTCTTCCAAACTATTATTCAATTCAGCAAAAAAATTATTCACATTCCTTATGAATGAGTGAAGTTGACACACATCTCCTAGTTCCACTTTTATCCTACTTCTGTTAGCATAGATGAATCAACATTCATATTGTGACTGTACTTCTTTGACAATCACAGACATAGGTTGGCTATGAATATGACTTCAGTGAAAATCAATGAAAGCATGCTGTGGAAATCAATCAGCTGTATAGAATTTACCATAAAGAGTATTTTATATTTTATTGTAATTTGGAGGCTGACTGCTATACATTATTTATGTCTGTAAAAATTTCTAATAAACTTTTTTTATATGACTATGTATAGTGCACACAATTTTCCTGGAGAGCTGCTTATTAAACATTCATCAGTACTCCAATGCTCCTTATTCACGTAACTGTCTTTATCCTAGACTTTGCTTCAGGAGGAACAAAAGATAAGACCATTGTAATCGGGTGTAATCAAGTGTGGCTCTAGAAAACATACTCTCAGAGTGGGAATTTGGAATTAGATCACTCATCAATAAGATGGCAGTAAGAACCCTCTGACTGGTAGTGTGTTGATAAACTTTGGCATGCATAGCATCACAATTACTGAGACTATTAATTGTGGTGATTCGGAGGAATACAAATTGAAGATGAAGTATTGGGTTGTGTGGTAGATGTTAAACTTGAGTAGTTCGGGGTTACGGTAATTATAAAGATTATGGAATTTGCAGATCTTGGATCTACCCATTTGCTAGAGCTGTAATTACGTATGGCTCAGGGGCCCAAAGGTGTAGGTGATCCCCATGATTAGTAGCCTCTTCTGTTTTAAAGGTTGCACTATATTACAAATAGAATGTTGTTTAGAGACCTTTACACCTCAGATAGCATTGAGCTGACAGACAAATCTCTTTCAACCACATGCTCTACAGGAACCAATAGGTAAAGGACCAAGAGGTTCCAGGTGCATTTCATAAGGTTCCCAGAAGGCCCATAGGAGTGGTCAAGTCAATAATACATCCTTATGCTGGCTCACCCTTCTTCCCTCGTTCAGTGCCCACTCTCACTCCTGCTGTACACTCACACAGGAGTCTTTCTCTCAGGCTCTGCTGGGGAAAAACTTGAGCTAAATAAGACATGGATCTTACTTAGATTGGGAACAAGGGACATTTAAACCCCAAAAGATCAGGTTAGGGAGACTGAGGGAGTACAGGAGGGGTCCAAGTTAGGGAACAGTTTGCATGAAAGTCCTGAAGTAGGAAACATCTTGTCTATCCAGGTATGAAAAAAAAGACCAGTAAGGCTGGAGCAGAGAAAGCAACTGAATACAATACACAAGATAAAACTGGAGAGTGGACAGGACCTTGCATTTCCTTCTCACTAGAAGTTTCTTTGTCACTAGAAAAGCATTATTATCACAGTCCACTAAGCTAACTCATCTTTTCTCTCTTATTTCTACTTGCACTGCCTTCAAAATTAGGGTAGCGATGAGAGCAAAACAGTGAAATTAAGGAAATCCTAGCTTATATTTTGGCTCTGCCATTGACTTAATGTGTTACTTTGGACAAATTACCCCATTGCTACTTTACAGAGTAAGGAGACGATAAATATCATATATATAAATGCTCTCTGTAAAATACATATTACTGTTATCACAAGCTATGAAGCATGGCCGTTCATGGATATAGTTCACATTTTACAGATAAATGAAATAAAACCTGGAAGCACTGTGAAGGGTGAAAAAAAGAGAACAAGACAATTCTGTGAAGCCCCACCTTTGCTCACAGCAAAGTCACAGAATTAATGATGGGATTTGGACATGATCATTCATGATTAAGCATCTTCTCAGAGCTGTTGGTACCCCAGCCCAAAGCCACAGGAATGGAAAGCCTTTGACTTCTTCATATTGATAAAGCCAGAACATGTAACAGAACAAGAATTTTTCCCCATGGAATTAAATTATTTGCCTGTTATCGGTGATACCAGAAAAGGGATTTAAAAAAAGACTAATATGCACAATGCTCTCTTTAAAGCCGTTTGCACCTACACAATACCTGTTAAGCAGTTAGTAATTATGGCCTCCAGCATGTATTCCATGATGCTTCAGTTTTGTGTTGCTTCAGTTTGTAAAAGCCTGCTTTTCTGGTTCACATTTCAATAGCAGAAATTTATGTGCCCTGAAATATGATGCCAATTAATACGCCTGGGAAGGAGGTGTGTTTTAGAAGATACTTCATATGCTCTGGGATATGTGATGCAATAGGTTCAGTTCGGTCCCATAGTCTTTGATCCCTTCCCTGGTAAGCACAGATTAGTAAAAAAGATCTTGAGAGTTTGCTGCATCTAAACAAGTGCACATCAATGATGAACAGTTCTCTTGTCATGACTAGCGCTGATTCAATGTCTATTGCATGCTTGGAAACAATAGTAGACGCTTGAAAAGAGAATATGGAGATTTTATGTAAAGATTCCCGAAGCATTAAGCTTTTATATTTTTCCTTCTGCATTAGAAGAATATCAAAATTCTCTTGTAGTCCTATACCCCAGATACTGCAGAGCTTTGTTTTACTTTCTTTTTAGTTTTCAGCAGTTTGACTCTACTTTGTTTTAGCATGGCCATCCTTGGGTTTATCCCGTTTGGAATTCACTAAGCTTCCTGAATACGTAGGTTTATGTCTTTTGCTAAATTTGGTAATTTTTCAACATTATTCTTTTTAGTCCTTTTTTCAGCCCATCCTCCTTTTCCTCTCCCTCTGAGACACCAATGACATGAGTGTTAAATTTTTGTTGTAGTCCCATGGGTCCCTGAAGCTCTTTTTTTTTTCAGTTTATTTTCTTCTCTCTCGTTCATTTGGGTGACTTCTATTATTCTATCTTCAAGTTCATTGACTCTTCTGTCCCCTCTGTTTTGCTGCTGAGCTCATCCATTGAGTTTTTTATTTTGTTAATCGTATTTTTAATTCTAAATTTTTCATGTATTTCTTCTTTATATCTTCTCCTTTGCTAAGCCTTTCTAAATCTTTGCTGAGATTATACATTTGGTTTAAGTATGTTTATAATTGCTTGTCGAAGCAGTTTTATGATGGCTACTTTGAAGTCCTTGTCAAATAATTCTAACATCTCTGTCATTTCAATGTCAGCATCTTTTGATTTTTTTCATTCACTTTGAAATCTTCCTGGTTCTTGGTATGACAAGTCATTTTCAATTGAAATATGGATATTTTGGGCATTTTATTATGAAACTCTGGATCTTCTTTAAATATTGTGTTTTATGTGACTTCCTCTGACACTAATGCAGCAGGAGAAGGGGAGAGAGTAATGTTTCATTACTGGCAGATGAAGGTAGAAGCCCAGATTCCCTACTTGGCCTCGTTACTGCTGGGTAGGGTGGTAGTTCTGATTCACTGCTGTGGCCTCTACTGCACCACAGGGGATGCCCAATTACCACTGGGTGACAGCCTTAACTTTCCTCTAGACTTCTTTTGACATCACCCTAGAGGAGAGGGGGAGAAGTATATTGTTACTGCTTTGTGGCTCCCAAAGTGTTTTCCGCTGATGTTGCAGAAGATCCTTGTTACTCCCCAGTGAAGATGAAAATCCCAGTTCCTTACTTGGCCTTCTAATACCTCTCCAGCGAGGGCATTACTGTAGCATGAGTACCTTAGTACAGCCCAGCGAGGGTATAAGTCTGGCTTCTCCATGCAGCCTTTGTTTGCCATTGGTGTGGGTAGGGCCAGGGTTTTTTTCTGTGGTGTTTGGCTGCAATAGAGCAGTTATTATCTACAATTTTTTTGTCTTACCAGATGTCTCTTTCCTAGTTCTTTGGCTAGAGAGAGCAGACCTTTCTTGAGGATTTTTAAAAATCTGTATCTGTTTGGCATTTCTGAGTCACAAATTGTTCCAACCTCCAATTTGGGGTATATGAAGCAAAACAATAATAACAACAATAAAACTCAGGGAATTTACTGCCACATAACGTCCAACATTTCTAGCCAGTCTGTCTACTTTCTACCTCTCAGTCTTCTTATGTCTGTTTTACATGTAATGTTCACAGGTGTTATCTCTACTGAGCGGAAGGAAAAGGGAGAAGCAAGTTGGCTCCATCTTCCTGGACTAGATGCGCTTTTAAAGAAACTGCCAAACTCCCAAAGTGGAGGATGAGAGTTACTACTAGTAGAGTGTGAGAGTCCCATTTACTCCAAAACATTACAACACTACGTTTAATGAGCTTTTTCATTATAGCCATTCTAAACGCAAGGTAATGATATGTTGTTGTGGTTTTGATTTATATTATCTTAGTGAAAAATGTATCTTTAGTGAAAAATTATGTTGGGGCAGCTTTTCATGTATTCATTTACCATCCATTTATTTCCTCTAGTGAAGTGTCTGTTCAAATCATTTAGCCATTTAAAAATTTGAGTTGTGTTCTTATTAAGTTGTGAGATATTTTTATATATTCTGGATCCAAGCCTTTTATCAGATTTGTGAGTATTTCCTAACAGCCTGTGGCTTGTCTTTTTATTCTCTCAACAGGGTCTTTCAAAGACCCTCAGTTATGATAGAATTTCATTAATCATTTTTTACTTTATGAATCATGCTTTTGGTGCTATAACTAACTAAAGATCACAAAGATTTTCTTTTTTTTATTTGTCTGGAAATTGTATAGTTTTAGGTTTTACACATAGGCCTAAAATCCATTTTGAATTAATGTTTATATGTGGTATGAGGTATGAATTAAAATTTATTGTTTTGCCTATGGATATCCAGTTGTCCGAGCAATATTTGGTGAAAATCTTTTGTTTCTCCATTGAATTGTCTTTGTGACTTTGTCAAAAGTCAGTTAACTCTATATATTAGTCTATTTCTATACTCTATTCTGTGTTCCATTGATCTATTTCTACATGTTTACATCAGTACTACATTGTCTTGGTTACTGTAGTTTTAGAATAAATCTTGCCATCAGATATTATAAGTCCTTCAATTTTGTTGCTCTTTTTCAATTTTTTAAAAGAGGGAATAGCTATTCTTGGTCTTATGCGTTTCTTTTTGAATTTTATAATAAACTTTTCAATTTTTACCAAAAAATTCTTCTGGTATTTTGACTGGCATTGCCTGGAATCTATAGGTCAAACTGGGCAGAACTGATATCTTTACAATACTAACTCTTTGATCCATTAGCATAATGTATCTTTTCATTTACTAAGGCTTCTTTATTTTCTATCAACAATGATTTGTAACTTACACATCTTCATCAGACTTGTCCTTCTGTATTTTATTTGGATGCTATTGTAAGTAATGTTGTTTTTATTTTAATTTATTATTTTAATTGCTATTATATGGAAATGTAATTAATTTTTATATATTGATCTCACATTCTGCAATCTTGCTAAGCTCACTTATTAGTTCTAATAGGGTTTTTTTTTGTTTTTGAGATTACATCAGATTTTCTACATAAAGGACTATGGAATCTATGATAAGGAGTTTTACTTCTTTCCAATTTGGATACCTTTTATTTCATGTTTCTTTTGCACTAGCTAGACCCTCCAGTACAGAGATGAACAGAAGCGATGAGATCAGATGTCCTTGTCTTGTTCCTGATCTTAATGGGAAAGCACTTGGTCTTTCTTTTCTTTCCCTCACTCTATTAAGGAATAATTGACAAAAATAATTGTATATATTTAAAGTATACAACTAGATGATTCAATATACACATATGTTGTAGAATGATTACCAAGATCAACACTTAGTCTTTCATTATTGGATATGATGTTAGCTGTAGGTTTTCCATAGATTGCTTTTATCAGGTTGAGGAAATTCTTTCCTTTCCTTTCCTTTCCTTTCCTTTCCTTTCCTTTCCTTTCCTTTCCTTTCCTTTCCTCTCCTCTCCTCTCCTCTCCTCTCCTCTCCTCTCCTCTCCTCTCCTTTCCTTCCTTCCTCCCTCCTTCCCTCTCTCTCTCTCTTTCTTTCCTCCTTTTGAGAGATTTTACCACAAAACTGTTGGATTTTTGTCAAATGCTTATTCTGCATATATTGAGATAACTATATGGTGTCTATTCTTAGTCTGTTACCATGGTGAATAACATTGTATTTTGAACGTTAAATATACATTACATTCATAATAACACATAACATCATAATATGATATATGGTATCTTATGGGTGGAAAATATTTATCACATTTTATCAGAAATGCCCAAAATATGTTCTTCAGAACATTAATTCTGCGGCGTGTTAACCGATGTTATGCAAAAAGTACAGGTGAAATTGGTTCATTAAGTGGTAGGCTAAATAGTCTTCTCAGGGACTTTTAATACCCTGGAGTAATGATATATGTATACAAATCTCTAAGAGGAGAGATATGTTGCATATGACTTTCTACACACTTATTTGACCATGGATGTATCTTTCCTTAGATCGTTTGACAAGACCAGAGTTCCATAGAACACATGCTGAGAAGTACAGTTTTGTATTGGGTGGAAAGTATTGTCTGATTCTCTGGTTACTCGGTCAGCTTGTCGATGAAAGCCATCAATTAAACTCACGTTTGTAATAATTAGCACTTGCCTGACATTCTTTGTCTTATTAATTTTTTTCAATAAATACTATTTTAAAATTAATTTTTATTTAAATATAGTTGCTATACAATCTCATGCTGGTTATATCAGTTTCAGATGTATGATACAGTGGTTCAACATTTTTATGCTTTACAGTGTGATCACTCCACTAATTATAGGAATCATCTGTCATATGTAAACTTATCACAATATTATTGACTAAATTCCCTCTTTTCACCCATTTCCCCATCCCCCTCCTTTTTTGTAACCATCCTTTGGTCCCTGTTTCTCAGTTCGTTTTTGTTATGTTAGTTTGTTTTATTTTTAGATTTCATATATAAGCGAAACCATACTGCATTTGTCTTTCTCCACCTGACTTATTTCACTTAGCATGATGCCCTCAGGGTTCACCCATGCTGTTTCAAATGGTAAGGTTTCATTCTTTTTTATTTCTGCATGATATTCCACTGTGTATATATATGCCACATCTTTATCCATTCAACATTATTTGAACCCCTTTGTGTGCCAGATACTATGCTTGGGGATAAAGAGAGGAAAGATACGGATTCTGCCCTCAAGGAGCTCAAATTAAAAAAGAACCTTCAATGAACGTTAATTGAAGTAATATGCAAATTAAGGAGCACCTAGTGGCTTAATTTTCAGACATAATTATAAGTCATAGAGCACTTTTGGGGGACAATAAAGAGAAAACTCATAAAAGAAACCTTATTTCAAGAGTCCCAGTTACCATTAAGTTGCCAGATCCTATTCTCCTTCTACAGTAGACTTTGAAACATCCATAGTCCCAGAAGAATTAATGGGCAGTGCAACTTTTATAAATCATATAAATTTAAATATATATATGAGTAAAAATTAAGTGAAGTGACTTTCTGTTGCCTTCCGCACAATCTTGCCCCTGAGGACAGCTGTCCAGCTCTTTTTCAAATTAACTACATCTGCTTTTTAACTTTGACCTTTTGTTAATTGCTGTGAGTGTTTTCGCAACACCAGTGTTGGATCTGTGTTCCTCTAAGGCATTCCCCCCAAAATCTTGTTCTTACTCTAGCCTAGCATCTGTCAATATTTTATGGAGTTGCCTGTTTATTTATTTTTTATTCCTCAGTGAATATTGAACTCCCTGAGAATGAGCCCTGAGTTCATCTTGATGTTCTCAAAACTTAGGTTCAAATAGCATCTGATACATAGTAGGTCCTCAGTGAAAACGTGCTGAATAAATCAGCTTCTTTGATCTGGGCCCCTGACTACCTTCCCAGGCTCTTCTCCTGTTCTCACTTGCCTTGTCCTTTTTCTTGCTGCAACAAAGTGTGTACTTCTCAGCCCTAGGGCTTTGCCCATGCTCCAATCTTTGCCTCGGATATCTTCTTTTATCTTCACCCTTTACCCCTTTACCTGACTTACTAGAACTGAGCCTTCAAGCCTCAGTTGACAATTGACCAGAAAGCCTCTGGTGAAGGGCTCTTTCCCCATGTTCCCTGTACCACTTCTTCACATTGTACTGACATTACCTGCTTACTTGCTTTGCTCCAGCTAGTCTGTGGGCTGCCCCTACACAAAGACCATTTTCATGAATGTACCTCCCACACTAGCAGCGTCTGGTGCTTAGGAAGTGGCCAACAAATCCTCGTGGAGTCCAATCAAGTTAACTATATACGTAGTCCTTATTACCCCCACCCACCAGGTTTCTGAAAATCTTCAACAAAACACACAACACAAAGTCTCAGCATTCTCTGCACAAATATTTACTCAGCATTAAGCTGTATTGGCCTGGGCTGCGCTGTCACTAGTGACTAATATGGCAGTCACTAGTCACATGTGGCTATTTCAAATTTAAATTTAAAAAAAATTAAATTTAAATAAAAAATAGAAATTAGTTTCTTAGTCACCCTAGCTGCATTTCAAGGGTCTAGTAGTGACTAGCAGCTGTGGTGTCAACAGCTCAGAATGAACATTCCCATCAGTGCAGAATGTCTAGGGGCAGCACTGGTCTAACCCATACGATCCAAAGAAAATAAAAAATGCTATATTTCAGCAATTGTTTAGGAAACAATTCAAGGTTGTTTTGCAGACCTAATACCCAACACTCCTTTTCAGAGAATAGTTTAGAAAGTCAGTTTCTGGCTTCATGAACAGCCCAGGTGCTGAAGTTAGTTTTAGAAAATAATAAAAAGCCTAAAGATTATGTTTATAAAACACTGAACCAAGTTGACAATGGGACAAATTTAAATTGTCCCTGGGGCCTGAGGACTTGGTTAGTTAAGAGTACTCTGCCAACCAATTGCCATTAATGGTACTGGACCACATCTTTGTTTCTGATGTCTAAAATTTGAATTCTTACAAATTCACTTAAGAAATGTTCTATGAATCTTATGGGTCCCTTAAAGTGCCTGACCCATAAAAGACACATAAATACATGTTGGTTGAATAAAGAGCTTTTGGGGAAAACAATTCTCACTCTTATCCAAATGTCCCTTGGAATTAAATACCAGGATGTTTGACATGTGATGACTCTTGGATTATACTTGGAAATTCTTTCCTGCTCAGCTAGTTTGTGGGGCCAGAACACTATTGAATTTGGCAACACTAAAACTGAAATCAGAGCCAAACTCTTGGTCTACCTGGAAGCAGTGTGGGGAAGTCTTGGCCACATGCTGAACCTGTCATGATAACAATCAAAAACAAATATCTTTACGGATGACTTTATTTTCAAGGCATCAAGTTAAGAGGTGGGAATGCAAGAAATTATGACATACACCCTGCTTTCAGAAAATGAAAAGTTTAATTGAGACAGAATATAGGGAAATAAAAAAGGTTTAATGGCTTAACGTTTCCTTGCAGCAAATACACTGTTATATTTCTGGACAGCCTGTCTCAATGTCTGTCTGACTGCTCTTGTCTCTCTTGGTCTCATGTTCACTTGGTTTTCAAGTTGTATCAATTCTCTTTCTATGCTGACATCTTCACTCAACCTCTCCTTTCCATGCTAATGTCTCTAACTTAGTTCAAGGCCTCAGATTTAAGTCCATTTGAGACAGACTCTTGGTTGCCAGTCTTCTAGTTCCTCTGCTTCTACTCCTATATTTCCTTCTCACTAACATTTTTTCGATCTTACAAAAGTGTTACCGCCTCAAAATTTTTCAATGGCTCCCTATTTTGTGTTGCACAAGAGTGCATATTCCTCAACCAGATTGCCAAGGCTTACACAATGGAATTATAATCTTTTATTTCAGGCTATTTTCTCATTGTTGTCCTTCTTGTGCCTGATACTTCAGCTACCTTGGAATGTTTGCTGTTCGCTGGGCAGGTACTGTACCTCCGTGCTTGTCATTCCCTACCTGTGGAAATGTTCTTCTCTTGCCCTCTCCCACCTCATCCTTGTCTTTCTCAAGGAAACTAAAAAAAAAAAAAAAAAAATCAACCTTCCATGATTTCTTCCATCCTGATATATCATTTCTAATTCTGCAGCATTTCACTTTTTATTTTGACTTGTGCTCATCTTTTTTTTCCCCTAAAGACTAATCCTTTTTCCCTTTTAGCTTTCTTTTCAATTACAGTTTACACTCAATATAATTTTGTATTAGTTTCAGGTATACAGCATAGTGGTTAGACAATCATGTACTTTACAAAGTGTTCAGCCTGATATTTCTGATACCCACCTGACACCATGCATAGTTATTACAATATTATTGGCTATATTCCCTATGCTGTACCTTACATCTTTGTGACTATTCTGTAACTACAAGTTTGTGTTAATCCTTTCACCTTTTTTACCCAGTCCACCAGTCCCCTGGTAGGTAGTCCCCTACCTTCTGTAACCATCATCTTTTTCTCTTTTGGTAAAGATTCTTACTGATATACAATATACATACAGGAAACTACACAAAATCATAAGTGAATGACCTGATAATTCTATTACAAATTACTGTATTTTCCCATGTATAATGCACATTTTTTGTCCATATTTTTGAGGGAAAAATAAGGATGTGTGTTATACATGGGTAGTAGATTCTACATCTAAATAAATGTTTTCAATTCTTTTATTTATGCATGTAATAAAATTGTAACTCTAGAAAGCAATAATGATACCTATATGTTCAAAAATAAATGCTAAAATTCCTTTATAACACAAAAAACAAGTATCTAAATATAAATAAATTAAAAGTTGAATTAAAAAATTAAAATGAAAGATTTTTTTCCTGAAAGTTTGGGCCAAAAACATGGGTGTGCATTATACATGGCAAAATATAGTAATCACACCTATATTACAATAATGCAGGTCAACCACATAGCAACCCAGAAGTTTCCTTTAATTCTCTTCTTTGTCTTAACTTCCAAAGGTAATAATTGTTCTGACTTCTGTCATCATAGGTTGGTTTTACCTGCTTTTATACCTTATATAATAAAATCATACAGTTGAATTCATTTGTTTCTGGCTTCTTTCACTAGATATTATCTTTGTGAAATCCATCCATGTTTCCATGTGTAGTAATAGCTCATTACTTTTCATTGCTGTATACATAGCACTTTATTATAAGTATACCTCACAATTTATCCATACTCCTGTCAATGGATATTTGGGTGGTTTCTAGGTTGGGGATATTTGTTTAAGATTGCTGTGAGCATTCTTATACACGTGTTTTGGTGCATATATTTTGTTTTGGAGGAACAGCATATACCTGGAGTAGAATTAATAAGTAATAGGATGTAGTAGATATTGCCACAGAGTTTTCCAGTGTGATTGTACCAATTTATAGTCTGACCAGCAGTGGAAGAGAGCTCCAGTATCTGTACATCGTCAGCAATTCTTGGAAAGTAGTCAGTTAAAACTCTTTTTTACTCATTCTGTTGGATATAAAGTGATATCACATTGTGATTGTAATTTAAATTTCCCTGATGACCTATGATGTGAAGCCTGTTCTTACTGGTTATATCTTCTTTTGTGAAGTACCTAGTCAAGTCTTGATTTCCCTGAGTGCTTTGTAGGAATTCTTCATACATGCAAGCTATAAATCTTGTCAGATGTATATGCTACAGAAACTTACCCTCAGCTTGTGGGTTGCCGTTTTACACATTTGCGTCATCTTTAGAAACACAGACATTTTAAATTGTAATGGAGTCCAATTGTGTACATCTTTTATATCACTAATTAGATTGGACATTTCTGGAGTCTGTGTTTTATTTTTTATTATGCCTCTTAAAGTTCTGACTACAGTCTTATATATGGTAAGAGTTTGACATTTATTGAATTGAGCTACTAAAAGTGTGGTATATATGGTAAGTTATTAAAAGGGATGATTCAGTAAGGAGTAACACCACCAAATGAAGTGTTAGGTAGGAGTCAGGAATAAACTGAACCATGAGGGAGGAAAGGCATTTCGGGCAAGAAAAACAGCTCTGTCATAATAACAGCAGCGAACAAAGGGGAGAAATATATTTGCTCTTATTTTTTTTTGGAATAGAGATGTGTATTACTTAAGCATTGTAAAAATTACACACTTAAGGAGCTACTGGGAGACAGAGGCCATACTTCTTTTTTTTTTAATTTTTACCTATTTTATTTTATTCTTTAAAAATTTATATATTTTTTTCCTTATCATTTAACCTTCTTATACCTCCCTTCCCCTGCAATCACCACACTGTTGTTCATGTCCATGAGTCCTCTTTCCTTTTTGCTTGATCCCACCACCTGCTAACCTCTCCCTCACAATAGATGGCATCCTACTTGCTAGCAATGAGTCTGTCTCTATTTTGCTTGTTAGTTCAGTTTGTTCATTAGATTCCACATATGAGTGAAATCACGTGGTATTTGTCTGTTTCCAATTGCTGTTATTCACTTAGCATAATGTTCTTCTGGGCCATCCAAGCTATCTCAAAAGGTAAAATTTTCCGAGTAGTATTCCATTGTGTAAATGTCCCATAGCTGTTTTATCCACTCATCTACTGGTGGACACCTGGCTTCGATATGTTGGCGATTATAAATAATGCTGCAATGAACACTGGGGTGCTTATGTTCTTTCGAATTAGTGTTTTATGTTCCTTCTGATATATTCCCAGAAGTGGGATAGCTGGGTCAAAAGGCAGGTCCATTTTTAATTTTTTGAGGTGTCTCCATACTACTTTCCACAGTGGTTACACCAGTCTACATTCCCACCAACAGTGCAAAAGGGTTTCCCTTTCTCTGCATCCTTGGAGCATGTGTTTGTTGATTTATTGATGATAGTCATTCTGACAAGTATGAGATCATATCCCATTGTGGTTTTAATTTGCATTTCTCTGACAATTAGTGACATTCAGCATCTTTTCAAATGTCTACTGGCACTCTGTATGTCTTCCTTGGAGAAGTGTCTTTTCAGGTCCTTTGCCCATTTTTTAATTGAATTGTTCATTTTATTTGGTGTTGAGTTTTGTAAGTTCTTTATAAATTTTGGTTATTAACCGATTACCAGATGTATCAGCAAATATGTTCTTCCATTCTGTGGGTTGTCTTTTTACTTTATTGATGGTCTCCTTCACTGTGCAAAAACTTTTTAGTTTGATGAAGTCCCATTTGTTTATTTTTTTCTTTTGTTTCCCTTGCCTGGGGAGATATACCTGATAAATTATTCCTATGAGCAATGTCTGAGATTTTGCTGCCTGTTTTCTTCTATGATTTTTATGGTTTTGAGTCTATTATTTAAACCTTTAATCCATTTTGAACTTATTCTTGTGTGTGGTTAAGAAAGTGGTCTAGTTTCATTTTTCTGCATGTAGCTGTTCAATTTTCCCAATGCCATTTATTGAATAAACTGTCTTTAGCCCATTATGTGTGCTTCCTTCATCTGTTGAGTATTAATTAATGATAGAGGTGTGGGCTTATTTCTGGGATCTCTATTCTATTCCTTTATCTATGCATCTTTTTGTATGCCAGTACAATGCTGTTTTGATTATTATGGCCTTGCTATAATATAGTTTGATATAGGTAGTGTGATTCCTCCAATTTTGCTCTTCTTTCTTAGGATCTCTATTGCTATGTGGGACCTTTTGTGGTTCCCTACAAATTTTTGAAATATTTGTTCAAGTTTTGTGAAATATTTCATTGGAATCTTGATAGGAATTGCACTGAATCTATAGATTGCTTTGGGTAGCATGGGCATTTTAATGATGTTAATTCTTCCTGTACATGAATTATGGTATTGCTTCCACTTATTTGTATAGTCTTCAGTTTCTTTCTTCAGTGTCTCATAATTTCTGAGTACAGGTCTTTTATCCTTGTTTAGATTTATTTCTAGATATTTTATTCTTTTTGAAACACTTGTGAATGGGATTGTTTTCTTAATTTCCCTTTCTGTTAGTTCATTACTGATATATAAAAGGGTAACTGATTTCTGAATATTAATTTTACATCCTGCTACTTCGCTGAATGCATTTATCAGTTGTAGTAGTTTCTTGGTGGAATCTTTGGAGTTCTCTATGTACAGTATCATGTCATCTTCAAATAAAGATGGTTTTACTTCTTCCTTTCCAATTTGGATGCCTTTTATTCCTTCTTCTTGTCTGATTGCTGTGGCTAGGATCTCCAGTACTATGTTGAGTAAGAGGTGAAAGTGGACATCCCTGTCTTGTTCCTGATCTTAAGTGGAATGCTTATAGTTTTTGCCTGTTGAGTATGATGCTGGCAGTGGGTTTGTCACATATGGCCTTTGTTATGTTTACGTATGTACTCTCTACTCCCACTTTGCTGAGAGTTTTTGGTCATAAATGGATGCTGCAATTTATCAAATATTTTTCTGCATCTATTAATATGATCATGTGGTTTTTATCATTCAATTTGATTATGTGGTAAATCACAATTATTGATTTGTGAATGTCGTACCAGCCTTGCACTCTCTGAATAAATCCCACTTAATCGTGGTGTATGATCTTTTGATGTATTGCTTTATTGGGTTTGCTAATACTGTGTTGAGGATTTTAGCATCTATGTTCATTGGGGATATGGGCCTATAATTTTCTTCTTTTGTAGTATCTTTATCTGGTATTGGAATTAAGATAATGCTGGCCTCTGGAAATTAGCTCAAGAGCCTTCCCTTGTCTTAACTTTTTAAAAAATTATATTTGATTGATTTTTCTATCACAACTGTCCTGATTTTTCCCCTTTGCCCCCCACCACCCAGCATCCTCCACTCCCTTAGGCAATCCACTCACCCTTGTTCATGTCCGTGGGTCATTCATGTAAGTCCTTTGGTTACTTCCTTTCCTATACTGTACTTTACATCCCTATGGCTATTCTGTAACTACCTATTCATACTTCTTAATCTTCTCACCTGCCACACATTCTTCCACACCCACCATTCCATCTCTTTATCTATAACCTTTGGCATTGTAACTGTGATGTGTCTTGTGGTGGGTCTCTTGGAGTCCATCTTGTTTGGGACTCACTGTGCTTCCTGGACTTGCATGTATATTTCCTTTACCAAATTAAGAAAATTTTCTTTCATTATTTTTCCAAATAAGTTTCCAATTTCTTGCTCTTTCTTTTCTCCTTCTGGCACCCCCATGAAGTGAATATTGAATTGTTTGAAGTTGTCCCACAGGCTGCTCATACTATACTCATTTTTTTTTTTTTAATTCTTTTTCTTCTTGTTGTTCTAATTTCTTCCTTGTGTTCCAAATAATTGATTTGATTCTTGGCTTCATCCACTCCACTGTTGTTTCCCTGTAAATTATTCTTTATTTTGATTAGTGAATTCTTCATTTCTGACTGGATCTTTTTTATGCTGTTAAGGTCCTCACTAAGTTCCTTGAGCATCCTTATAACCAGTGTCTTGAACTCTACATCTGATAGATTGCTTATCTCCATTTCATTTAGCTCTTTTTCTGGAGTTTTGATCTGTTCTTTCATTTGGACCATGATTCTTCGTCTCCTTGTTTTGGAAGCCTCCCTGTGTTTGTTTCTATGTATTAGGTAGAGCTGCTATGATTCCCTGTCTTGGTAGCATGGCCTAATGTAGTAGGTGTCCTGTAGGGCCCAGTGGCACAGTCTACCCTATATCCCAAGCTGGGTACTTGAGGTGCACCCTTTGTGTGGGCTGAGTACACCCTTCTCTTGTATTTGAGCCTTGGTTACTTTTGGCAGATGATGAGAAGGATTTACCCAGGCCAGTTAGCTGCAAGGATTGGCTATGACCACTGACCATCAACCACAACCCTCCATGGAGAATCAGCAGTGCAGGGACCAGGTGGTGGTGCTCCCATGTGGTCTGTAGCTGTTCACTGGGTGCACTTGCCCCTGGGGTTTCCCAGACAGTGCAGGCCAAGATCAGCCCCTACCCAGGGTATTTTACCCAGGACCACCCTAACTCAGTTATAAAGCAATCTGAGATGGCTGCTACTTGTGCTGGGCTTGGAGATTTCCAAGGGAAGCCAAGCTATGAATCTAGGCTGCTAGTTCCCGTCCTTGGGTTCACTGAGGCCAGCTGCTGCTGCTTTGAGGGGATTTAGGAAGTTGTGAAACATGAGCCATGACCAGCCATTCACATGGAAAAGCAGCTTGGGTGAGCCCATAAGTTGGGTGGGACAGAGTCTCTGGGGATCTCCAAGGCAGGTCAAACAGTGTTAGCCAGGTTGATGGAATCTTAGATAGGGCACCAGCTTGCAGGCTTTGTGAGGGGAGGGTTTACCAAGGGACAATGGCTTCTGTTCATCTTGTTGCCAGACACAGCAGTTTCTCCCTGTATACCACTGGTGCCCCTCAAGCTGCCTCGCCACCACCAGAGCCCAGACGGAGCGAGTCTGAGTAGGTGAGTTCGTGTGTGGCTTCTTTAAGAGCAACTGCTTGGGTCTCTAGAAGTTTTTCCCACAGACTCAATCCCTGCTGATTGTTGCAGCCAGAAGTTGTAGGGACTTATCTTCCTGGCACTGGAACCCTGGGCTAGGGGGCCTGGTGTGGAACTGGGACTCCTTGCTCCCAAGACATCCCTCTCAAATTTTTATCCATGACACGTGGATGTAGGATGAGCCCATTCTGCGTGTGCCACTCCTACTAACCTGGATGGATGTGGTTTCTTTAATTCCATAGTTGTTAAACTTCCATTCAACTCAATTTCTGTCAGTCTGTATGATGGTTGTTCTATATTTTAGTTGTAATTTTGATGTGGATGTGTGAAGAGGTGAGCCATGTCTGCCTACACTGAAAACTTGATAGGAAGCCCCTCTTGAATTTTTTGAAATACTTAGAGAAGGAGAGGTGTTAGTGGTTTCCAGAGTGTTTGGTAAAATTCACCTGTGACCTAATTCAGTCCAGGGCTTTTGTTTGTTGGGAGTTTTTTGATTACTGCTTCAATTTCAGCAGGTGTAATCTGACTATTCAGATTCTCTGACTCTCCCTGATTTGTTTTGGGATACCCATTTCTATAATTTATCCATTTCATCCAGGTTGCCCAGTTTGTTGGTATATATTTGTTTATAATATTTTCTTACAACCATTTCTATCTCTTTGGTGTCAGTTGTTATTTCTACCCTTTCATTTCTGATTTTATTTATTTG